>JAMAFX010000242.1:0-32872 GCA_023625875.1 Trichocomaceae sp. PYS4502 | reverse complement strand
TTCACTAATTTTTATAATTATATGGTGTTGTAAAGCTTCAAAATATATTATTTGTAGACGACCGAAAATGGTGCATCGGGTGGTTTGGTGCACCAGGCGGTGAAGGACGGTATACCTACTGGTCGCTTCAATGATCGCCTCATTGAGAACCAGCTGTCACAAAACAATACTATAATAGGAAGTAGCTAATAACCCTAATCACGATCACATATTGGGAACAAATGATAAGTTTCTACAGATAGTGAGGTGGTATTCTATATGCGTTTGTCAATTCTTGGTCTGCTTTAGTATGTTGTGGGTGATAAAGGTGGACTATAAAGTGACAACTGTGCTGGATCTGGAGAGATGATTGAGATCGATGATGCAAAGAAGAATTCACAGAATATGAAAGCTAACCAAGGGAAAAGTCATACGGCCGTGGCTACAGAAGAGCATTCCTCCTGAGAACTCTACTTCGCAATGTAACGGCCAGGTAAATGTTGTGATTGCCGTGAGCTATATCTGCTACCGGAGGATGGGCTCTGGACCCGTTGTTGAGGTTTCTCTGCAACAATTTTTGGCCGGCCAATTTTTCGCTTACGACATTTTAAATGACTTTTCCGCTGCTTATCCTTCAAAATTGTGCAGTATCGTACTTGAAGAGTGCCTTTTGTTCTTCCTGGAAAATGTTCTGCAATACGCCACCATGGAAGCTTCTCGACCTCTTTGAGTTGGACTATCAATTCATCTTCTTCGAGGCTGTACTGGTCGCCTTTCGCTGAGATGGGCATGCTGAAAACTTCGTTCTCTTCCATGAGACCGTCACCCAAGGGTGGATGTTCTTGGTGAATTGACTCTTCACTCTGTGGCACTACATGTTTCTCTTTGAATGAACAGCACCATATATCGCCACAAGGGTTGATATCTCGGGTAAAGAAGCCTTCAATCTTAGTAGCCTGAAGGTCCGTCATGTTGGTCAACTAATCCTGCTTATTGCTTTGCTTCTGAAATGATGCTAAACAATCAGATAAGGAAGAGCTGAAGGCAGTCGAGCCATGATCCTCCGTGAACCAACAACAATATTCAACACGACCCAAAGACACTTTACGGAGAAGACAGCCATCAGTACGGATTTTCTCCGGACCAGTCAATTTCTGTGCCATAGATTCAAGACTTGACTGCCTATGTGACGATGCTGTCGAATAGGCTCGTCCCTGTGACTTTTCTTGACGTGGAAGAAAAGAGTCTGTGCGAGTGGCAGCCCGCTTCCGTCTTGTTGCTGGACGAGCTTTTTGCACAGTGGCTGTTATTTTGTTTACTGCATGATCAGACTCCTGATAGTCACTATCATTTGAGTTATCGCTTGCTATGCTCTCTATTGAGGGCGAACGACGTGAGCGCTGTCGGGTGCGAGGCGTGTTGCTAGACCGGAGCTTTCGACCAGGGACTATGACTGATAAGGATTTTGACGCTATCCCTACTTCAGTGCAATGCCTTTGTTGTAACTTATCCTTCCTTTTAAGCGCCTGTGTTTGCCTATTATCTGTCCGTTAAGGTTGACGTGCTTCAAAGTCTGTCGCGGTAATTTCATTCACTTGAGAGGTTGGGCGTACAATTGACTTGCTACCTTTATGCTCCAGGGCGGTGATAGTTGAGTTGCTCAGGGACGCCTCAGAAATTGACATAGTGACGGTGGTACCAGTTGATTCTTGTTCGACGAAGTTCAAGCCAGATGTTTTGATGGGGATAGCGAACTCATTTGCAACATCAGGCGGTATTTCCCACATTGAGCTTTCTGGAACAGTGCTACCGTGTACCACATCGTCTGAGCAATGGGAGAAGGTATCCATTTCTAGAAACTTCACTGGCGCTGAAACTCCGCTGTATTCTCCAGCGGCGTGAATAGACTTATATAGGGGACAACAAGCCTATTCAATGAGACTGTGACGAGACTTAGATAGCCCTGTATGCAAAAAGCTCGACCTTTACTTCATCATCTTCTGCCATCGACGAGTTAGGTCCTCAGCAGGTAGTGAATGGACTCTTGAATATAACATGCCAGCGGTTATTCATCACGTCCACACTGACAGAACCGACAAGCTCGGTTAAAATTGGTGTGAGTGAGGGCATTTTGGCTGCGCGTACCTCCATTCAGCGCCTAAATCCACTCATGGCGTCTTTCAGAGATGAAATCCCCAGAGGTAGTACTACCGCGGCAGAACGGACTTGAATACTTCCGAAATGAGTGGATTTCGGAAGCTAGTCTCCCATGCATAATCCTATGATTACACCTGAGCATCGCCGTCGGGCATCTTCACATGCGTTCCATCCTTCATAGACTTGATCTAAGATAGGTTAGTCATAAGATATGGGTACGAGAGAGAATCACTTCCCTTTGGTGGTGGCAGTGTAGCTAGCCTGACCCATCTAAATTGCTTCGGATGACCAGAAAGGGGTAATACTTGATCCCCACATATGAATTGGTAGCATGAGAAACTCCACGCAACTAAACCTAGAGCCTGGATTTGCCCATAGAGAACGTAACTAGACATTAGTCCCATGTGACATATCGTTCTCTTCTCCCCTTCATGCAACTAGTACGGTGCGTGCTCCGTAAAAACGACGCTGTTGTCTCAATATGCAACCCAATCGGATAGCCCTTCGGACTCCTGAGAGAATAGCAAGGCCAATCGATTTGACTTCAAAGTCCAAGTTCGGATGTGTCGTGGTCAGCTGGACTTAGGAGGGTCATGCTATCCGCGAGATCTTCCGGTAATGGGATACGCATTTTCCGGCTTGACCAAACCCCACTTCAATATTCGCCTCTTTTCCAGGAAATACTCAGCACCATCTCTTTAGCCGAAGTCAGGCACTTAGGATCTGGTGAAATCGAGCCACAAGTGAAGAGAGTCAGAGCTCATCACGCTCTGTATGGTAATACCAACAAGAATAGCAGTGCATACTCTCAATTTTCGAATCTTTTGCCTTTGTATGGCTTCTCTAAGCATCGTTTGAAAGGTAGAGGGAATGCGAGAAAGAGTGAGGCCACCACAGTGGAGCAACTAACTATTGCTATTGATGACCTATTTTTCAGCTTCCGTATGACTGACCGGGTCAGCCACAACTGGAGGTCCGTGGGTGTCCCTGTCAAATTGAAGGGAGACGAACGAAACGAGATTCCAGAGATTCATAAGCGACGATTGTTGAGCGACGCACTCACGGCTTATATAGTCGTGGGCGGGAACGTCACATGCGTTATACTCCATCAGGATGAGAACAATAAGCTAAACCGAAGTAGGAGCCGCTATTCCTAAAATTTAAATAAACTAGTCCCAATATGAAGATCCCGAAGAACTAGCCGATTTTGGATCCATCGGTACAAATTGAAATTCTACCTAGGTAAATAAGATACATTTTGCTCATTGAAGATTTCGATTTGCGTGTGCGACGCCATTTCTGGCTCCCTTTGACGCCGAAAATGCCGTCTCCGGCACCGGACAATGGTTTCTCCGGCGACGGGTGCGTGGCTCGACAAGGCGCGTCCGTGGCAGTACTAAGCCCCACCTGTATCACTCAATCCCTTCTCACGTGTGCGTATCAACGTGCCCGTTCTGGACTTGGGGTAGATGCCAACATCCTGCGACGATGTATGTTAAATTGCAATGGAAGTAATCGTGATTGGCTGGAAGCGATGGTTACTACAACAGTTGCGACTTTATCACATGATCACGGATTTACGGAAGTACATTACAATTTACGGTAATGTAACTAGTGGATTACGTTGTCACGTGGATGAGACACTGATGTGATGCTTACCGCGGTTCTCTCTTTCCATGATGGCTCCTACTACTTCTGCCTACAAAACTCATGTACACAGCACCTTTATGAGCACAAACAAGCTGAAGACCTTTAATGTCACAGCTTGGAATCCCACCCCATGGCTATGGCTACCACACATACAGATGACTGCCCCTGGGGCTTCGTTGATGAAGACTTCGTCATTGAGAATTACGAAAACTACCCATCTAGCTTTTGCAACCTACAAAACGAGAATCTTTTCCCACGATCGAAATTTCCAATGTTTCGTGACAGAGATACTCCTGCCGCGCGCAACGCCTATGCGCTAATCCAACCGGCGCTCCTCCTCATGTCGAGAATCATAATTCAACGCTGGGAATCTTTCGGCCTCTTCGTCCGGCGTCGACATCTAGGCCTCCCAGACGTATGGCTCGATGCTGATGTGGAGCTGGAATTATCAAAGGATGAGACTATTGGATGCATCAAAAAAGCCATCCCTGACATTGACTTTGATCCTGATATGCACCCAAATTCTTCCCCATTTGCAGAGACGACTCTGTGTCCCAAGGCGATGTCAGATCTAATAACTTTGGACTACAATCTTATTCGACTCTTGAAGGATTCCACTTCGACCCACAGTCAGAAACTAGCAGGTCTAGTCTTTCTGGCAGTTTTATTGGGGCATGAATTAGCTCATGTGTTGGAGTTCCGTAGCATTCGAGCCGGTCAACTACGCTCTGATGACGAGCCATTTGAAACACCTCCTGGTGTAACTTGCCGCGAGGCCGGTACTGGTTGGGAAACTCGTGCATTCGGAGGCCGAGTTTATCCAATCTGTCAAGTCGAGAATTCTTTACTGAACATTCGAGGCCTGTGCATAAAAAGC
Source organism: Trichocomaceae sp. PYS4502 (assembly GCA_023625875.1). Taxonomy (NCBI): domain Eukaryota; kingdom Fungi; phylum Ascomycota; class Eurotiomycetes; order Eurotiales; family Trichocomaceae; species Trichocomaceae sp. PYS4502. Next base: position 28,209 of record JAMAFX010000242.1, on the reverse strand, counting down.
AGTGCATGGAATTTTGAGATGATGAAAGTGAATGAGAGTTGGATTCGTCAACTTTTCACAGAGTCATATTGGACTATTGCGCAACAACCCCTACGGCCTCCAATTGACAAATATGCACGATATGCTATTCTTGAGGACGAGCTGATTGATGAGCGGTGTGACCTACCAATGAAGAGCAAAGTGCGTGAAAGGGACGTACATGTTGAAACAGGGAGTCCTAGGAAGAAGCATAGGTCTTTTATACCCGTCAATATCTGTGGAGGCAAAAAGGTGCAGATGGGCTTCCCGGAAAGGGCTTTAGGTGCACGCATCGACTTCTAATGTATTTTTATTCTAAATTCTTTATTCAGAATGAGTTCTGACGCGCGTGCTTTGCTGGCGTTTATGGATGGAGGAGACCAGGAAAAAAAGTAAATATATATAGCAGGAGTTCATAATAATTAGCGGTATATTGCCTATTTTTCCCTGTTGAACTCATCCCAGGTCTTGCTGCTCCGTACTGCACAGGTCCATTCCGAGAGGTTCAATTTTGCGAGTCTCTTTGAAGCGTGCATGTTCGAGGCGGCAATGGGGGCATACGCAATATGGCGAGCAGGCCAACAATGCATGTTGGCCGAGAAGTAGGTCATGTTGAGGAAACTCCGTACGACTTCTTCGATTGCTCCGTAGAATCCATAGAACTAAGTGTCAACCAAGTCATCCTAAGTTGGATCACATTCTGCTGGCAAGCACTGCACTCGAACGCACCATTTCAGTGTGGTGAGTGCAGAGAGTGAATGCTGCGTGATGAGAAAATTTTCAGCTCGACAAGGGTCATATCGGCGACCGAGGATTGCTGTTTCATCCTGCGTGCATTCATAGGGGGATCAGGCGAGAGAGCGAACGGTGGAAGGGACATGTCGAGCGACGAATTTCCAGGGAGGCCGGGCGGTGAGGGACCGCTGGGGAATGACGTAGGGCGCCAAACCACATATGAGGCTGTCACGGGCTAACGCTAAACCAGAACGGGAGGGCGGCTGAAAGGGGCGACGGCAGCGCAAACCGAAAGACTAGTTACTTTAATATTATATATCTTTAATACACACTATATTGCTAGATTTATTAGGTTTTTACTAAAAGCATGTTATTATCATATTCTAAACACATTGAGTTGTGTCTTCTAGTAATTGCCTAATTAGGAAATGGTACTACTATAGATGTGCTGTTCACTGGAATAGAAGATTAATCGTACATACAACTACCTAGTAACAACTAACTATATACACATATAGCTTAAATAGTAGACTAGCAGCAATGCTGTTCGTATACTCCACAGAAGTCGGTAACATATAGGAAAACATGCATGAAACCATGCCAAAGAGAAAAAAAAGTAGGATTCCTCCGTTGATGACACTAAGCTGCCTGCCGTGTATCCGATATTAGGGCTGCTTGTGTGGAACCAAATATTGTGTCCAGTCCATGCTAGTATTAAGTAAGTTGCCGCCCTGAAAATAATGAAAAATAATGATAATAGATAATGATAATGATGGAGCCGTCATATAGGTCGTAATGTTATATAGTCGTGTCCGTCGTGGCGTATGTTATATTGTGTCTGTCTCCATCATGATAGTGTCGCCGTCGTCATTGATACCCCCAGTAATCACCTGTCCCAGTCCCTGGCCGACAAGCGTAGACTGCATAGCATGGCATGGACCAGCCGTCGTAAACAGGACTTTGAGCAGTCCCGATGAAGCTGAAGAAGAAGGCGAAGACAAAGATGGAGATGACGTGGAGGACGAGTTTTGTCCCGCTGTGACTGTAGGTCGGGTATGTGACGCCAGGATACTCACCAAAGACTTGACGTATTCCTCCGTTTGGCCGTCTTGGCTGTTGTTATTAGGATCGTCATCAGTACTAGTGGTGGTGGTGGTAGTAGTAGTAGTAGTAGAAGTATCCGTCAGAACATCCAACGAGTCAATAACGCAGAACAATACCGGCGGCTTGTAGTGTAGCAGCGTGTCGAGAATAGACAACGCATCCGCCCACGAGTCTATCGTGCCGTTAAGCCGGCGGAACCGCTCGCCGGTCAAGTCGCAGTTACTGTCACAGTTCAACATTGGCGGCGCAAGCTCGATTAGCTGGCGGATCAGACTGTATGCAAGCGCTATCACGCCGGCTTCTCTGCTGGCCCGCGGTGATGAGGCACAGAAATGGGATATGACTGGTATGCTACGCTTACGAGCGACGAATATATAGCATGCCGAGACTAATGTCAGCCGGCTGGGAAACCTTGCAGAGCCGGCAATACCTAGCGGAAGTGAGGGGTTTGCCTGCGCCCAGTCGAACAACGCCGTGGCAATCGGCGCCGGCATTTCGAGCGGCTGGTCCGGTACGAACGGATATATCTGCTCACTGTTGTCGAAGAAGTCCTGGAGTGGTGATGAATCCTGTTGGAGTATTACTTTTAGCAGTCTCCTTTTTGGTGTAGTCTCTGATGATGGCGGCTGACGCGTCTGGGGGTGGACGGCTTTAATATATTAGCTTTAGATGCTTTAGATTTGGTAGGAAAAAAGCATACCAGCAGTACCCGACAAGTGACATCCGCCGTCATCGTCTACCCGTTGAATATGCGCTTGCAGGGAAGCTAAAAACTCCTCCAGGATCCTGGCCTGGTCAGCAGCGAGCTTTTCATTCAGCATCTTCTGCTGCCGCGTGTTCAAAATCAACCGCAGCACCGTCGTCGTCTGCGAGGCATGTCTACGGGCCGCGCCCTCCAGACCAATCTTCTCGAAATAATGTACATTATCCAGCGGGGTATAATTGGCACATGAACTGTCCGCACACGCAGACTCGAGCCGCATGAGAGCCAGATTCTCGACGCTCGTCACGAGATTCTTGAAGTTGGACTTGAAATCCTCGTTGTGGCTGTAAAGCAGACGACATCGCGCCTTGGAGAGATAGTCGCGCAGAAACTCGCCTAGGAAAAGGAAGATTTGGCCGTACAAGGCGGCGGCGAGCTCGGTCGAGCAGTCCATGCTCGCCGCGGACGCCACGGCATGATTGATGCGTGCCAGGAATTTGAGAAAAGCCTCAGCCACTCGATACTGTTCTTTGGTGGCCTGTTCTATATAGTTAGAAAAAGCAAGCTCTATTTTCAATTCCTTCAGGCGGCACGCACTTTAACGATAGAGTATACCACGGTGAAGAAGAGGTCGCTATACTTGGAGTCTGGCAGGGTCTGCATCAGGACAGCATGCGCATCCATAGTGTCGAGACATTTCTGGGCCCGTTTGATGGATTTCCGGAACAGCAGGCGCTGGCGGTGCGAGGACCAGTACTGGATTTCCTCGGTGATCTCGCCAACGAGATCGGCAGGCTGCTGGAGGCGGTGCTGCAGAGACAGAGACAGAGACAGAGCCTCGTTGAACTCTCTCCAGGACCGTTGCAGCTGTCTTGTCTCGATGTCGAGTTTCATTCTCGCGGTTGGGGTGCTAGCAGAATGAGCGGACATTTCAAGCAAGAAAGGGTGACGGTGCAGTACGATGTTTCCATAGCTCACAGAGTATAGTAGTATATAGAGTATACAGTATACAGTTCAGTGGGATCCACCGTAGCAGGCAAACGGGGTAATGTCATGCAGAAAGAATCTGGTTTATTCTGTGGATCAGGAACGAGCTTAAATAGACTTACGCAGGAGTCATAGTCAAGCAGAGTCAAGCAGAGTCAAGCAGAGTCAAGCAGTCATAGTCGAAGAGCTCTTTCGGTGATGGATGCATTCTGACGAGCGGAGGCCGCCGTCACAGTCATCGATGGTGTGTCACGCTCATAGATAGTAGTACTCACAAGTCGGGACGAATGCTCATATAGGTAAGTTACGCACTTAGCTAAGCGTTTGCTGGCAGCCTGGCAATGCTGCGAGTGCATCAGACCGGAGAAGAAAGAGAGAGAGAGGGGAAGAGAGAGAGAGAGAGAGAGAGAGAGAGAGAAACAGACAGAGGGGGTTGAGTCTTGAATGAGACAGGGCAAGAGGCTAGAACGGGCGATACGCTGCTGCACGTATGGTTACCGATATTACCGATATTACCGGCAGCCGGGCCTGTGATTGGGCGGGAGCGTGCCAGTTTCAGGACGGTACGGTTATACAACAACAACACAAAGAAATGTCGATACTCCGTAGTATCCGTACATACTACATCCTGCACAGCATACACATACATAACTTCCACAGTACGGAGTACTCCCGGCTCCGTATGCCTGCCATGTCAGTCTGCGCCTCGGCTGGAGCCAGTTACGTGTGCTGCTCTCGTATCGAATAGCTCGATCGAATGCATCGACGTGCATATGCCGTGCGGGGTGCTACTAGTATAGTCTATCAATCTAGACTCGTTCGTATCTAGAGCGTGCACGTATCCGTATAACTATACAACTAAGTATCTAAAAATGTGTATGACTATGGACTCTGGAGTAAGCTGGCGGGCAATCCTTTTAGCACTCTGCTAGACTCTAGTCAGTGCACTCGTATTAGGCCCTAGTCATAGCACAGTCCTAGTCATAGCCATAGTCCATATGTTAGGAAGTTGAACAGAAGAACGGGCCTGAGGCAGCGCGCTCCATGCCGAATCGGGCTAGCGGCATGGCCCAAAGCGGCCAGCTGCAGCAGGCGGAGCGATTCACTCGGAAATTGGAATGTCTTTCTTTTCTTCTCTTCTTTTCTTTTTGTCGTTGTTTCGATTGTTTCGTTTTCATTTATTATGCGAGTTCTTTGTTGTTGATGAGTCAACGATCATGCGTGTCATATTTCTTGTTACTATGCAGTATGCGTGGAATGATGCGAATCTACTACGTATTGTCAATGTACTACCGATATAGCTATGTATCCGACTAGCTGCATCCGGTTAGCCGATGTACGAGCCCTAACTATATAATCAAAATAATCTATATTTCCGGCGTCGAGAGACATAGTTAACTACATAGGCACTACTATAGTACTACTATGCAGTATTTCTATGTGCACTCCCCAGCTCGAGCCCCTTCATCATCCACGTCGTCGTACAAAAGCTCCACTGCCGCCGGCCTGTCCTTGGGATCCCACTGCAGAGTCGCCCGCAACGAATTCCCGCTTGTCCTCGTCCTCCCCGCGGATATCGGCGACGAGCCTTTCAAAAGATATATCCGGAATAGGGGCCAGTCCCTTCCAATTTCCTATCCCAGAGTGAATTTTTTTTTTGTTTATCTACTACATATGCAGGACTAGGCATACCAGATTCATCCCAAAACACGGCGCTGAGCGTACTCCTCGCACGGAACTCGGCCGGGGGAGGCCCCATCTCCGCAAGATGGACGCTGGTCGTCGAAGATGCCGTCCGAGTTTCTCCAGTCAAAAAGAGCCATTGGGACTGACAATATTCCATGCCTTGATCCAAACAAGATTAGAATAATATATTTGTTTGTTAGCTAGTCGTCTTCGAGACACACTCACAACCATGGCAACATTTCATATATCTACCGTATAATCCCAATTCATCTTCAGGATCACCTCCGGAGCCCGATAGGCATTGGGCATGATATCTTCGCTATGCTGTTCTCGCCAAATCGCGCCGGGAACCATCTGCATCAAGTCTCCTGCACTAATCCCCATGGGTTCATCGACAAGACAGACATGACGGCCGTGAGGTCCGTCGAGAGAGAAATGGTTGAGAAGCTTTCGGATAATTTTCTTCCCCGGATGATCTTGCTTCTTGGCTGCTGTTGATGTATACTTTCACGACAACATGTATAGATTCGCTAGCTTCTTCGTTAATTTTTGCCTTGTCGGAATCATAATCTAGGATCAGGGCCAGCCAGACAGTTGAAGTCACTCCGTAGCCCAGCTTGGCGAGGATCTGGTACATACCGATCGCCGAGCACTTCGCCCAGGTGCACCGGGTAGTATTTCTCTGGCCGGTACGTCGGCAGCGTCTCCTCTTCAATTTCCTGCGACGATTCTACTAGATTGAAGCCGGAAGCTGGAAAGTTCTTTGGCACAGATCTCCATTGCGACGACGACATTACTGTACGCCGGATGATAATTCGCGGGCAAAATCATGTCAAGGATTTTGTTCTTCGGTGTGTTTCACAAACGAGAATATAACTCCAATTGTCGCGTTTAAGGATAGACAGGCCTCGAGACGGATTGCTAAGAATAGGGTGCATATCTCTTCGTGTCATCTTCTATGGGCTTTACTGGCTGTCAAACAAGCTGCTCGTATCAGGCTTCATTCTGGACTTTCAGCCATGCCACGATATTTAATTGCAGCCTGTTACCCTGGCGGGGGATGTGAATTCCTACATACACACTCTCCTCGCCAGATAACACGCCGACGTGGTGAAGCTGAACGAAGGAAAGAAAAACGTAACTGATTCATTCCCAGAATGAGCAGAAGCATTATTCGCGGCTTCTAACCCTCTCGAGAGCCTTTATTTGATTTGACGCTATGATAATACTCTTATAGTACAATGGCTGCAGGGATACATAAGTAGGTACCATAAGGAAAATGTGGAAAGGGAACCACCTAACCAATTCAGATATATTATATTGCGGTTACTGTACGAGTTGGTTGTAAGGCAGGCTTATTTATACTATGTGTTCATAGGTATTACAATAGGCGCTCACCTAGATTTGTATAGGGTCAATTAGGAGGTATGGCCTATCGTTACGTCTCAATACGCGACACGAAGCCAGATTTGTGAGGTTTCCACTAAAGTTACGTTACCGTTACGTCTCTAATACGCACAGTCGTTTCCTACTGGTTTCCTGATTAGGAAACCCGAAATGCCGATTCAATATTATATTATATACCTATTCAGCTAGCAATACAGGCGCTATTTTGCAGACAGTAAGCTAGCTCATCGGATTCACCGTTCATTATTTCTCATTTTCTCTTAATAACTACTATCAGAGCAAAGAAATAATGTACATGTATGCATTGAGCACTGGTCGGAGTACTCCGTGCAGATAAACTCAGTAAAGGTGCATAGCAGGGCGATCTTCTCAGGCAACTACAAGTCTGCAAGTAACTAGTTACTAGTCTAGTAGTTAACTGGATAATAGTTATTTGGTTGAATCTTGATAAGCCAGAAACTAAGCCGACCCCGCAGAAAGCTGAATCCATGTCATCATCCGCCGGAATCTGCAGTCCGCGATGATTTGTAGGTGATGTCTGTCTAATGTAATATATATATACCTATATAACTATATACCTAGGTATTCTAGGTATATATACGTATGTATATACTATACATGTTGTCGCTGCTCGCCCTGAGTCTCCTGCTCGTCCCAGCCTCAGCTTCGGTCAGCGTCTCCGTCAGCCCGGCGAACAACACGGACGCCCTCACCCAGCACGCCGGCTCTCTGCGCTGGCTGCTCACCGACTCGCAAGACGCCTTCCCAGCCGAGATCGATCTTGCTCCTCTGACCAAGTCGCTGGCGGCGTTGGACTACGCGCAGTTCCAGGTGCGTTGACTTACTTCTTCAGCTGCTACGTACTAAGTATGTAGAGTATTTGATTTTACCCTTCCGCTGACATCCGAAACACCAGAAATCCCACTTCACAGGCGTACTGGTCGCCACGACCCCGTCCAACACTGCCTCACTCAGCCCGCAGGACATTGCGCTCATAAGCTGCGATCCGTCCGCGTACGCGGGCTACCTCGATGCCGCAGAGACCGTTTCAGACGTCGTTTCACTAACCAATGGTGGGCCAGCCGCCGTGGTCTTGTACAGCACCCAGTCCGCGTACTGCAACTACACCGTCGACGATTCGACGGTGCTCTATCCGAGTGTGTTTACCGTGTTGACGGCGTCGGCGGCACGGGTTGTTTTGGACCATTTGAATAAAAGTTCTACGTCTAACGATACGGCTGCTACAGCTACAGCTACTATAGCCGCCAACATGTCGACAAGCAGCGGTGCACCGACTATTATTACCGGCATCAATGCGACGAGTTCTGCCTCGTCGACGCCGTCGTCGCCGGGTGCGGGCGGCTCGACGACGGCGTTTGCCATGATTATTCTGTATACGATCACGGCGATCATCACGGCGCTGTTCTTGAGCATTATTATTTCGGGAGCGGTGCGTGCACATCGACATCCCGAGCGGTATGGACCGCGAAATATCACGGGCCGGCCGCGGCAGAGTCGAGCCCGCGGTATAGCCAGGGCGATGCTGGATACCATCCCCATTGTCAAGTTTGGAGACGGCCAGCAGCATGATACCGTGGATGCGGCGAAGAGGGATTTGGAGATGGCGTCCTCTCAGTCAGAGGATGCCACAGTTGCGTCGGCTGAAGTACATACTGAGGAAGTAGCCGCGACCACAGGCACGACCACCACAAATACTAGAACTGGTGAGCAGGAACAGAATCCGGCTAAACCAGCAGAAGCTGTTACGGAGAGTACGGACGCAGCAGCAGCAGCCGACGTGGGCAACAACGTCTGCCCTATTTGTACCGACGACTTTGTCAAGGGCCAGGATGTGCGGCTGCTCCCGTGCAACCATCAATTCCACCCGGAGTGTATTGACCCGTGGCTGATCAATGTGTCGGGGACGTGTCCGCTGTGTCGTATCGACCTGCACCCGGCTGCTTCAGAAGCTGACGGCCACGACCACGCCAACGAGGGCGAGGGTGAGGGCGATGGTGATGGCGATGGCGAGGTCGATGAGACAGAGACGGAGACGCACGCACAGAACAGCAGCCATCATCGCGGTCTGGCGGGATACCTGCCCGACATCCGCATTCGAGACATCCGCCGAGCGCGCCATGCGACGGTGGAAGAGCGGCTGGAGGCTCTCCGGCAGCTGCGGCAGTCGAACATGCATGCAGAGGCAGAGGAGAGTCAAGAGACAGGGGAAAGCCAGGGCCGTCGACGACATCTGACGACACGGCTCCGCGAACGGTTTAGGATCAGGACTCGACAGCATGGCGGCTGAGCCTGAGTAGTCATTTTAGTGAATATACCATCATACCATCTCGGGCGGACTGAGTGATTACACACGTACATACGTATCACACATGGTTACATACGAAAATCTTGGAAGGGAAAAGCAGGCTGGTTCTTGGGCATCGGTGCTGGAGTTGGGCTGGATGTAGTTATGGTGATGTTACATATACATTTAGTATTTACGTCAATACCTATGTACTACGTACTATTTTAAGAGTTACCTACTACCTACCTAGGTAGTCCTAAGTAGGAGGCTATATTATATGTGTAACTCTTCGGTTGCACGCACTACTCCGTACCAAGATACCAAGGTAGCCGAATAGCCAAGCATGTGAACGAGAGATGCGCATAAATAACAGAAATAGGAATAGATAAGAAGAAATCAAATGCTAGATAAATTTAATGAAATAAATAAATAATCCGCTTCCCTTGGACCTCGGCTGGACTCCGCTGGAGCAACGGAGCACGATAAATACTACCATTACGCCGTCCACCACGGAGTACAGCATCAGTCTCACCGCGACCCAAATCTGTGCGACGGCGTTCTGGCCGAATCGCCGATATACTAATATACCACGCTCCTAATTCAGTATTAAATTAAGTTATTCGCCATGTCTCCACCCCCGCAGCGGTTCCTCTCTTCGTCTTCACCTTCACCACTGTCTACATCTACACCTACATCTACACCTACAACTACAACTACATCTACATCTACATCTACACCTACATCGACATCGACATCGACATCTCGCCTCTCCCAGCTCTCCACTCACCTCTCTCTCTCGCCCCCCATGGCTGTCTTCTCAGCCGCCAATGTCCCCCCCGCGCCCGAGGACCCCTTGTTCGGCCTGATGCGCGCATATCGCCAGGACCCGTCCGCGAACAAAGTCGACCTGGGCATAGGCGCCTACCGCGACGACAACGCGAAGCCGTGGATTCTGCCCGTCGTGAAGAAGGTATCCCCTCTTCCTCTTCCTAGCTAGTTAACTGACTGGCTCGCTGACAATGCCAGGCGGATGAAATCCTGCACAACGACTCCGAGCTCAACCATGAATACCTGCCCATTGCCGGCCTGCCGCAGTACACGGGCGCCGCGCAGAAGCTGATTCTGGGCGCCGACAGTCCTGCCATCCAAGAGGGGCGTGTACGTATCCGTATCCTATCCCAATATCCCAAATGATTCTAAAGATAGTATAGGTAGCAACCTTCCAGACCATCTCCGGCACGGGCGCCGTGCACCTCGGCGCGCTCTTCCTGGCCAAATTCCACCCCCGCCGCCCGCCTCCCACCGTCTACCTATCCAACCCAACCTGGGCCAACCACAACCAGATCTTCACCAACGTCGGCCTGCAGGTCGCCAAATACCCGTACTTCTCCGCGCAGACCAAGGGGCTAGACATCGACGGCCTGCTGAGCACGCTGCTGGCTGCCCCCGCCGGCTCCATCGTCGTCCTGCACCCGTGCGCCCATAACCCGACGGGGGTCGACCCAACGCAAGAGCAATGGAAGCAAATCGCCAGCGTGATCCGCGAGCGGGGGCATTTCCCTTACTTTGACTGTGCGTACCAGGGCTTTGCGTCCGGTGATCTGGCGCGCGATGCCTGGGCGATTCGGTATTTCGTCGCTCAGGGGTTTGAGACGTGCATTGCCCAGTCGTTTGCGAAGAATTTTGGACTCTATGGCGAGCGCGCCGGTGCTTTCCACTGGGTTTCTCCTCCTGCTTCTTCCACTGGCCCTGGCGTAACTACTACTAGTAGTAAAGAGACAACGGCGAATATAGCAAGCCAATTGGCGATTCTGCAGCGCTCGGAAATCTCGAATCCGCCCGCCTACGGGTCGCGCATTGCCAGTATTGTGCTTAACGATGCGCAGCTGTACGCGGAGTGGGAGGAGAATCTGCGCACGATGAGTGGGCGGATTGCAGAGATGAGGCGCGGTTTGAGACAGCGCTTGGAGGCGAGGATTAATGATAACGACAGCAACAAGAAGCCGATTATCAATGCGACGCAGGGTGACTGGTCGCATATTACCAGTCAGATTGGCATGTTTAGTTTCACGGGGCTGAGTGAGAGCCAGGTCGAGGTTTTGCGGGAGAAGTGGCATATTTACATGGTACTTCCCCCCTATTCTTCTGTGGTTACTGAGATGAGACTAACACGGTAATTGCAGACGAAAAACGGGCGTATATCTATGGCCGGCCTCAATTCGCATAATATCGACTATGTGGCGGAAGCCATTGACAGCGTGATCCGCGAGACTGCATAATCCTGGACACTACGTAGTTGCGTACTAGAATATGACCATACATCCTCGATTTACATATCTATCCTTCTTATACGTAAGTAAGTAAGCTGGTTGTAGGTTAGAAAACAGCATCCCACACAACCAACCACGCACACAGCCCCGCCGTAGCCCAAAACACCATCTGCGCCGCACTCCGGCGCTCGCTGGCACGCCGCAGCTCTCTGTTCCCCTTGCCGACGTTCTCGGATGTGGCGCTCGCGTCGCCGACGAGCTGCGAGATGTGCTCCTCCTGCGTGGCGAGGTGGCTGACGAGCGACTGCTGGAGGGCGGAGATTTCGAGGAGGGATTTTTCCGCGTTTCTCAAATGCGGTCAGCTCATACTTCTATCTTTCCCAGTAGGGTAGGATGAAGGTGGGGGGAGGAAAGGGGGACGAACTGCACTTTACTTAGCGTATCCTCGTAATGTCGAATCATTGTATCATTCTCCTCAGCAAATAACTGCAACTGCTCGGCTGATAGTTGCGCCTCGATCGAAGCCGCTTCTTCTGCTGAGAGCGTCGTTGCGGATTCATACGCTTTCTGTTCTTTGCGCTGGGGCTGTATCTGTATATTATTTATCGTTTGAGATACTGATACTGCTTTGCTACTGCTCTTCTTCTTGTATAAAACGCTCTTCTCGCGCTCGCGCGCCCGCTCAATCCGTTTCTCGACCATCCGGCGCTGCTCCTCGGCGACATTCTCCAGCCCGTGACGCAGAAACCAGAGTATGCTCTCGCGCACGGCTCGGATGGTATTTGCTGATTCTTCGGCTGTTATCTGTTCTTCGCTCCTATTCTTTTCTGCTGCGGCAATTGTCGTGCTATCGTTTCCACCACTGGCCCACCGCCATAATATCCCCCGCCCGAATTTCTGCCGGAGTAGTTGTGTCTCGGTCTCCTGCCGCAGACTCTCGGCGGATTGCAGGTTTGAGATACTTGTGGACAGGTCCCGGAGTAGGAGGGCTGTGGAGGAGTCGATGTTGTCGCGGTCTTGGTCTGTTAGGGGTTTGTCTGCTGTTTTCTTCGTCGTTGTCGTTGTCGTCGTAGTAGTGGTGATGGCGAGGTAGGATTGGCGGGTGGATTTGAGGTATCGGAGGAGGGATTGGATGTGCGAGTTCTGCCATTTTGTTAGATGTAGACCTAAAGTGAATGGGTGAGGGTGACGGACTATGCGGTGTGCTTCTTTGAGAAACTCGTTCACCGATTTGGCGCGAGCGTGGGCTGGTGGAGCGCGGACATTGTGTTTCTCGCGCAGGAGGTCGTGGATGGAGGGTGTGAGGTCTGTCATTACCTGTGTGTGTCTTATTAAACTGTTGTGTCTGTTGTTAAGATGTAGTTGTTAGAATATGAGGAGTGTTGTTGAGCTGTAGCTAGAGCCGTCGTCTTGGCATCTGATCTCGTGCCCGGCCAAGCCCTAATCATTACCAATTCGAGTAATGTTTACCATTTGGCATTTAGTACACTCTATGTCTGTATGTAGTTGTACTATGTACTATGTTGCAGTATGTATATATGTATATGCATGCAATCTACATGATGTCTCAATACATGACAAGAAACAATATCCCAGCCCAACGCCGCGCTCAAAAGAAAGAAACGAAAGAAACAAACTAGATCCTCTCTTCAACCCATATCTATTCAGTATCCACCGTCAGTTCAATCACTTCAAAAACAACGAAAAGTGATAAAGAAAAGGGATAAACTTACCTCCATCTTCCCCATCTCCTGATTCTCCCTCCTCGCCTCCTCCCTCGCCGCCGCCAGCAACAGCTCCAGATCCTCCTGGTCGCCCATCGTAATCATATCATTATCGTCGCGCATGCGGATCCGCAGAGAGCCACGAAACCCAAACTTCTCACGGATCTTGCCCTCGAGCTCGCCAAACCCCGTGTTCGCTTCAATCATGATATACCGCGTGTCTTCGAGTGCGTGCACCTTGACGCGGAAACGGCGGATGTCTGGTCGTCGCGACTGAGTGCGTCTGCGATTGGATACAGTAGTAGTGGTAGTAGTGCTCTCGCCGAGCATTTCGAATCCTTCGGCCCCTTCGTCGTCGTAGTCGCTGGCGTATTCGGTCTCTTCGTAGATATATTTTGAGGGTTGTTGTTGCTGCTGCGAGCGAGACTTCAAACCTAATCCGCTCAGTCGTGGACTAGTAGTATTGTACATATCGAATACTTCCCCGGCGTACCCTTCCTCTGGCACATAGTCGAATTCGCTACGCCGGTTGCCCATCAGACGTGGTCGTCCATCGCGTGCGCGCGACGAGAGCGAATATTGCCGTGAAGGCGGCCCTCGAGGCTCCGAGGCTGTGCGCGTCGTGCCAATTCGCGTCTTCTCCATGGACGGCATGTCGCCGCCAGTGCGTCCATTGGTGCCAGCCGCAAGATCAAGACGCGGCGGACGACCGCCACCACCACCAGACCGCACCGATGCAGCGCGCTGCGTAAGTCCGCCTACTGTACTGCCACTGCTGCTGCTACCATTACTTCTATCCGACTCCGGCGGCGGCGTAGGCGGGAACGTGTTGCGGCCCAGTGGCGGCTCGGACTGCTGTCGACTGCGACTAGACAGGTTCTTCTGCACCAGATTCGTTGCTGCGAAGGAGATGTTCTCTGGCGGCCGGTCGTCCTTGGCGGCGGCCTCGAGGGCCATGGCCTTTTTCAGTTCGGAGCCCTGGAAGCCCGTGAAGGCGTTGTTGCGGTCTGAGGCGGCGACCAGGCGTGCCTTGCCGAGGTAGTCTTTGGTTTTGAGGTTTTTCACTTTGGCTTCGTTGGGCCGGTATACGACGCCGACGGGGATGGAGAAGACCGTGTATCCCTAATTTTGTCAATACTCTATATTCCTAATAGAAATAGAAGAGAGAGGGGGTAGGTACCTCCGCCTGCTCCCTAATCGCCTCATCGATAACATCATGATCAGCCGTGACTTTCTCTTTACTCGCAAACTGCAAATCCTGCAACCCCGGCTGCATCTGCTGGAGATATATATAACTCAGCCCGCGATTGAACAGCACCTCGCACGAGAACAGCCGAAACTTCAGCCCCAGCTGCTCGTAGTCGATAGACGTGTTCCCGCGCAGATATAGCAGCGTATCGTTGAAATTGGCCAGCGCCTCCTCGAAATCGCCCAGGAGGAAGTTCGACACTCCTTGTTGGAAGTAGGCTACGGCGAGGTAGTTGTCCAGCGAGATTGCGCGTTGGTAGCATTCCACCTGTTTTTTTTTTTTTTTTTTTTTTTTCAGCTAACAACCCCCGAGCTTTCTATAATATTCTTCTATGTGATGGGGTTGGCATACCGCTTTCTCATGCTCGCCCAGCGTTGCATGGATCACGCCGCAATTGAACAGTATCTTGGACGTATCGGCAATGTTGCTGAATACCTTGAGCGATTCGTCGAATTCGTTGTTGTCGTAGTGAGCCAGCGCCTGCACCCATGTCTCGATTTCCTGCAAAGAATAGTTAGTTGTCGGTCAGACTGCTTATCTTGCCCGTACATTGGCCAACTCACCTGCTTCAACGACATCTCGCTGTGTTACTTTCCAAGATTTATAGAAAAGTAACTAAGATAAATTTCTAAAGGAAGGAGACAGGTAACAAATATGAATGAAGACTCCCCGCCGGCGCCGAGTTGCGTGTACCCAGGATCCTCCTGCAGGACCTGCACAGTGCAAGTCAAAACGAAAGCCAAACTAAGCCGATACTAAAGCCAAAATGGCTGGAATTGCTCATGCGATCGAGTGATTGGCGAGTCAGGATTCAGTTTTTGTAGTTTAGTTAGTTAGTGCGGGGCTTCATGCACGTCGCGCAACTCGTCACTTGTAGTTAGTAGTTACTACTGAGCAGATTAGTGAGTGAGTACGTAGTTATACAATAGGAAACGAAGCTTAACTAACGAACTAATCACGGCCATAGGCATATACGTAGTTGTATGTATTGGTGGTCGAACGAGTAGCGCCTTGTCTCTAGGAGCCAACGATCTGGGATCCAGACAGTAGAACGATTGACTGGACAGGGCCAGCAGCCAAGCAACGATACTTAAACCTAGGTAAGGTTGTATGTATAAATAGAAGAGGCCGAGAAGGCAGTAGTCGATTGAGCTCGGTTATTCGATGTCGATATACAGTCGGCAATGGGCCTGTACCTATATAATTATAGTCATCTAGGGCTCAGGACTCAGGAGGCAAGTGTCAGTGCGTCCACAATTCGAGCATAGCTCAGCATACATAAGTTATAACTAACCGTAAGTTAACCTAGTTAAGTGTACTGTGTATCGTTCCATGTGCCTATAGAACGGCTGCTATAGGACTGCCCAATTTCGACTGTGCGTTCGCTGTTCCAGGTGGATTGGTGTTAGACAATGCATCATCACGGTCTCCGCGGTCAGCAAGACGAGCAACTCAAGCTCAAACTCATAACAACGTAGTAACTAACAACGTAGTAGAAGTAGTCACCATATGACATACGTGGAGTTTGCTTGATTCGACAGACCATCGCCAAGATTAACCGCCGCTACGAACGACGAGTAAATCGCAGCAGCCAATCACATTACTTACTACGCCTACGTACCTAGGTAGTAGTTATGTACTATGTCGCCAATCACTCGCTGCAATGTCGGTTGTCTATAAAAATAGACCTAGGTGCCTGGTACCGAGTTTAACGATGTCTAATTGTCTATTAATAACTCGCATGCCAGTCCTGAGTCGGCCATCTGGAGACCATGTGCTACGCCGTTTAACAGCCTATGTGACTGCTCTTGCAGGAGTCATCATCACGACTCAGGATGGGATGTCGGTGCCCGGCCAAAGAATCTTGGAAATTTGAAAGGAGAAAAGGGGGCGGCTTGCTGATACGCTCAGCAGTACCAAGTTGTACGCCACGGCGCTTCTGAAGCTGTACATGTTAGAGAGGCGTTTCGCCTTCCCCTTCCTCCGGAGTATACATCCTACACAGATTAAGTATTGCACGATGATACCTAGATATAGTTGCTATCAATTCGACTACATACCATGAAGGCAGTATGCACGTTGCATGACTGTTTTCGTTTCTTCTTTCTTCTAGGAGAATTCCCTGCAGTCATCGAGTATGGTGCCAGTGTGCTCGTGTTTGTATCTTGCATGACAGTCGGAAAATTGTCTCGATTGGGATTGATTTCTTTATTTAGAATATTCTACCGTTGCTTCGGCTAATCCATCACGCACTTTTTCTAGCTTAGCGAGAGAATACCTTGTTAAGTTGTTATTATCTTATTATCACAGGGTGGAAGTCATATGACTTTGAAGCCCTACGTACACGGTACGACCAAACTAGGCAATACCAGATGAATGAAGATACAGCAGTTTCAGATCTGAAGCTCCGGCAAGAGTAACAAAATTTATTGACAATCAGCACCTATCATCGTGATGGCTAGAGCATACCCTTGGTAACCTGCTCCGTCCGCTCTTCCCACACATTCTTGCCCGAACACGAACAGACCATCTTATCATTATCCCAAACGCCCGCACTGCGCGCAATAACACCGACAATCGTGTCCGCATCCTCCGGGCGATACGGCCCGTCTTTGCTCTTAGACACCACCATGCTCCGCCCAATCAGCTCCCAAATCGCTACGGGCTGGTCGATAAAGACGTTGCCCTTGCCGGCCCCATTGACCTCGACTAGTCCAAAGACCCCGCGTGGTTGTTGTTGCTGTTGTTGTTGCTTCTCGCTACCGGTGGTAAAGACTTTGCTCTTCAGTGCCTCCCAGACCCCGCCCGTAGATGCCGCGCCGCGCGAAATATCGCCCGTTTCGCGCACGGTAGCCCAGTATTTTCCGGGCGAAAGGCCGTTTATGGTGAGATCGACTAGGGTCTGGTTATTGGAGACCTGGATCATGCGTGCCAATCCGCGGATTTTCTCGGGGACGGCAGTATTATGTGTTTCTAGAATGCAGACGGCGGCACCTGATAAATAACCAGTTAATAAACTGATCTATAAACAAACTGATTTACACCGCAGATAAAGAATAGGATGGTATATGACTCAACTATTTGAAAGTCCGCTTCCGCGCAGAATTGCGTCGCGTCCGGTGCCTTGAATGGCGGAGACAATGGAGCTCGGCGCTGCGGTGCCCTCGACCAGGACTAGTTGTTCCTGGAGCCTGGCTTCGACTTTGGTGATGCCTATTCAGAGGTTAGCTTCTTCTTCTTCTTCTTCTTTTGGGAAGTGTATTTGGTTGTACCTGGGAGTTTCTTAATAGAGCCCGAGACGTCCTGCACGCAGCCGTCGCACGTCATGGGCACTGCAAACGTGGTCTTGTTTGTTAGTCAACTACAGTAAGGAGAGGAACATGCGGAGACATACTTGAAATGGTTCGATCATGATGGATATTCTATGCCAGGAACAGATAAATAGAGAAGATGTACGGTGAAAGCAAGAGGATATGGATATGACATGGTTCTGGCAGATGGACTTGAGTGGAGGGGTGATTTGAAATCGATGCGGCCTCGGCAGATCCGCCGATGCCTTTAACTAAGCTTACTTGAAGTTACGGCTGGTAGTTAGCTAGTTAGTTACATAGTTAACTAGTTAGTAATACATAAATTCACCGGAATTGAAGACTGCTTTCTACGACAGATGAGATGGATCTCGGTGTATGAGGATAGGTTGCAGCTCGATAATCTACACACGAAGTCTTCTGGCATCCTTTTTATTGCTGCAAGAACAGGAGCACTAGCCACTTCGTGTACTGCTAGAGATTTATTTGGCATATGTATATCGAGCTGCGACCAGTATGTAGAACGCTCCGCTTTTTTTTATCGCAAGGATGGCCCCCTTCACGAGGTGATGAGCTTCCTTCATCTGATGAAGAGTGACTTGAACAGGGGGGGATGAGAATAGACCCGGTAAGAGCACGGGAGGAGCTGGTTATAGAAATTCCTGGTGGATGCTAGAGCTGAGAGGGCAAGGCAAAGATCGAGGGAGGGCTGGGCGGCGACGGGTCGGAGGATGTAAGTAGTCGTTTAGATAGTAAGACAAGAGGGGAAGACAGACATATCATCACTTCGAGCCTTGGATATCGTGGATGATTAGATTACCGTACAAGGTAGGCGGTCTGTCTATCGGAGGGCAGAATGAGTAAACGGCAGGCGGTGAACACTACTCAGAACAAATCATCGTTCTTCCACTCACAACAACAACAACAACAAACCACCACAAACCAACTGGCCTGCACCATGTCGGCCCCGTCCAAGTCCAGATGGGCTGCCAAAGACCCCGAAGAAGAAGCAGCCATTGCCCGACGCAAACGCGAAAAGAAGGAGAAAAAACGCGCCAAGGCAGAGAAACAGCGACAACTAGAGCAGCAGCAACAACCCAAAGTAGTAATAGACAATGCTACAGCAGAACACGATGTAAGACCCGCGAAAAGAAGACGGCTCTCAAACGATGATTCAACCACTGCTGCAACTACGGCTGTGGCCGAGCGAAAGAAGCTGCTGCGCTTCCCAGCCCCGGAATGGGCACCATGTCGACACGTCGATAACTACGAACGACTAAACCATATTGAAGAAGGGTCGTACGGACTAGTCTCGCGGGCCAGAAATCTGGTTACAGGCGAGATTGT
The DNA here is from genome assembly GCA_023625875.1 of Trichocomaceae sp. PYS4502. Classification (NCBI taxonomy): domain Eukaryota; kingdom Fungi; phylum Ascomycota; class Eurotiomycetes; order Eurotiales; family Trichocomaceae; species Trichocomaceae sp. PYS4502. Next base: position 9,366 of record JAMAFX010000242.1, on the reverse strand, counting down.
TGCGCTCAAGAAATTGAAGATTGACAACGCCCCGGATGGGTTCCCCGTGACAGGGTTACGGGAGATTCAGACTCTACAAAACGCGAGACATCACAACATTGTGTTTCTGCGCGAGATTGTCATGGGGAATAGCATGAACGAGTGAGTACATCTTCATTTCTAATACCATTTTCACACTGGGAAGTTCGAGGTGCAATGAAGATTATTGACCATATGAACCATGAACGGAAAAAAACACAATGAGGTATCCACGAGATACCTCATAACGTTTTTTTCAAGGCTTGTATTATTAGTGTCTACCTAGTTATGGACTTTCTTGAACACGACCTCAAAACTCTACTTGACGACATGCAAGAACCGTTCTTACCCTCCGAAACCAAAACTCTCCTCCAGCAAATCCTCTCCGCCACAGAATTCCTGCACTCGCACTGGATCCTGCATCGGGATCTGAAAACGTCTAATCTGCTGATGAACAATCGCGGGGAAATCAAGCTCGCCGACTTTGGCATGGCGAGGTATTATGGCGATCCCCTGCCGACGCAGTTGACTCAGCTGGTTGTTACGTTGTGGTATCGATCGCCCGAATTGCTTCTGGGGGCTGAAAGGTACGGGGCGGAGATTGATATGTGGAGTATTGGGTGTATATTTGGTGAACTGTTGAAGAAGGAGCCTCTTTTCCAGGGGAAAAACGAAGTTGACCAGTTATCTAAAGTGGGTTTTCCTCTTTCCTCTTTCCTCTTTCTTCATTTCTCTCTTTCTCCAGTCCCTTGTGAAGTTGTTAACGCATACGAACAGATATTCGCCATTACCGGACCACCAACACAGCAAATTTGGCCAACCTTCCGCTCCTTGCCAAACGCCAAATCGCTCCGTCTTCCCGCATCTTCCACCTCTTCTACTTCGTCATCATCAACAGAAAACCCACCCCTACTCCCCCGCTCACACTTCCCGTACCTCACAAACGCCGGCTTGCACCTCCTCTCATCACTCCTCGCTCTCAACCCGGCATCCCGCCCCTCAGCCGCCGAGTGCCTCAAACATCCCTATTTCAGGGAAGACCCGCGCCCCAAGGCGAAAGAGATGTTCCCCACGTTCCCGTCCAAAGCGGGCCAGGAGAGGAGACGGCGGAGAGCTACTCCGGAGGCTCCGAAGCATGGTGAGGAGGCGCCAAAGCTGGATTTTGCGAATGTTTTTGGCGGTGCTGGTGGAGAGGCTGGTGCTGGGTTTACGCTGAGGCTTGGCTAGTGTATATATCGTGGGATGCTGGTGGACCTGCTAGCTGATTATGCATCTTATATTTGTTCTAGACAAGGAATTAACGGGATGCTTTCAGGCTTAATGAGCAGGTTGTAATATTGCGTGGCACGTGCATTTGCTTCCGAATCCGGCATAGACGTGAAGGTGTATTCTCTGCTTCTTCGACTAACACCAGAATGGATTCATAGGAGCTTGTCTATCTTATTAATTTGATATCGATGGTTGCTCGTTCGTATCAATCCAGTCACATCTACCACTCTGCAATTCATTCACATCGACTTTAAGATGACTAACTCTCGAGGCAGGACCTGAACCACAGAAACTTGGACTGAGTGTAAGACCTGGTTGGGGTTAGGCTATGGAGAGATAGCTGTCACAGATGAGCAGCCAATCGTCGTATGCCATCAGTTTCCAAGGTTGGCGGGGTTATGGCAAGGATGCGTGATGAGTTGGTATTGCATTGCATACCGTGAAGCACGCCTGACAGGGATGTCTCTGTCTCTCCGTCTCTTGTGACGGGATGATACTCGAAGAAAAATGGCTCTTTCAACAACCTCTTCCCCGCTGCTAAACATCAGTATACCCACTCAAATCATTGCTGAAGCAAGCCCCCTTCCTCATGGCATATCCAGCTTCAGACACACGCCGAGTCTATCTAGCCTGCCGGCCCATCTTCGCCGGCAACAATGCCCTCCTACGCAAAACGAAGAAAATCCGCGAGCTCGTATCTCTGCATCAATCATCTCTTCGTCCACTACTGCAAGACCTGCCGCTCGAAAAGGTCGTCGATATTACCAGAACCTTGCTTGAGAAACAGATCTTCCAGTCGGATGTCAAGGCGAAGATCGAGTTTCCGGAGCTGTTCTTCTCGTCGCCCGTGCGAGATGTTCAGCGGGCTGCGTCGGAAAATGATGCTGCGCGGTCGGCTGCTGAGGCGCTAGAAGAAGTTGCGTCGCGAGAGGAAGAAGGGAATGGTGATTCGGAGGGGGACGATGAAGTCTTTCCCAGCCCGGCAGATTCACCGGATACAGATAAATCCATGAAAATTCAAGGCTCGACGCCGACGACGACGACGACGAAGAAGAAGCCATCAGATAACGTATCTCTATACCCGATGTACTTCCCATACCATACCCAACACGCCATCTTGTCCAAGGTACAATCCGTCCTAGAAGACTGCTGCTTTGAGTTTACGCAGAAATGGGAACCGTCAATCCTCGACGAACATGCATGGGACTGTGCAGCAGCCGTAGAATTGACAAAGTGGACGAGACTCTTCGCTAAGCATTCCCACAAATTCCCGCAATACGCATTCAAAAGACTTAGCGGCGGAGGCGAAGGAGGAAGAAGTGGCACATCATCATCATCTCTAAACGAAGTTCTCTTCGCAACCCATAAACTACGCCACACCGCTGTCCATCGCCTTCCAACCCCGTGTCGTGGGATCGAAGCACTCATCAAATCGGGCATAGCGCTCGCCGAGACACTGCAGGACCCGCTGCGAACGGCACAGTTGGAAGATCTACGGCTTGAGATTGAGAGCAAGATTAAGGCAATGGAGCTTAACAAGAATGTGCTAGAGGAGACGCTGAGTCGGGAACTAGACAAGATTCAGCGGCAGCGAGAAGAGCTCGATAGGCAGGAAGAGAGTCTGGCGGAGAGGATTGTCCGTGAGGACCGGGAGAATAAGATCTTGATTGGGAGGTTGCTGGAGGACTCTGTTAGCAGGATCTTTGTTGTTGTTGTTGATGATGTTGATGTTGATGTTGATGATGATGCTAGAGGGAGTGTGGATGGGAGTGTAGGTGATGCGGATCGGATATCGGATGTTGAGAAGCAGATGGAGACAGAGGGTCTGTAGTACCTAGGTATTGACGAGGATATACCTAGGTAATGTGAGGGTGTGCACCTCATCTTGGTATACTTCCCAATATTCGGCCAGACAATTAGACTGTATATCACTTGCAGATACTTCAACCATTACTGCCCTACAATCTAAGCGGCCTATTGATATGGAGGCTGGGGAAGTGACATTGACTTAATATCTAAGAATAGAGTAAACTAAAGCACGCAGAAAGTAAGAAAGAAAGAACGAAAGACTACGAACTAATAGAAAAACTAGCAGAAAGATATCGGCGATGCCAGAGAAAGCGACGGCGTCGTATTCCGCGAAGCAGCCGTGCTCTTCGACACAATCGACAAACTAGTAATCCCCCCCGACACAGACCTGTTCGAAGACCTAAACGACGGCGTGTTATGGCCACTGCCTGATGCGAACGGGTTCAATGCCGCCGTCGTGGCGGTTGATAATCCCGAGTCGACCGTGGGGGCACGCTTCACGCCGAGAGCATCCAGATTCGCCTGTGAATAAAACCGATTGCCGACGATGGGAGGAATTGATGTATCTGATGGATTTCTGTATCTGTCAAACGAGCTTGTGCTGACATAGCGGGGCGGAGCAGCAGCCGGATCATAGCTGCCGCTTGGGAGCAAGACGCCGGGACTGAATGGTCTGAAGGGAGAGAAGGTGTTGCTTTGACGTGACATATCTAGATACAAACGTGGTGCTTGTTGGCCTGAGCCGCATCTCATGCGTTGCATGGTGAAGCCGAACTCAGACTCGATGTCGGCTGTTGATTCAGAAAGCGAAGGCTGGACTGTGTTTAGTCCAGGTGGAGGTGACTCAAGACAGGATCTGGTGGTGGTGCACGAAGAAGCAGTGGGAGACAGCAGTCGTGCCTGTGTTGCTTTCTCTAGGGGGAGTGCTGATACCGGCTGATCCCATGGATGACGAGCAACCCTGTTAATTCGCGCCGCTTTTCTGAGCCTGCTGGACCAGGACTTGAGTCTGTTTTGCTTCTCGTCCTGGCGGTGATAATGTATATCATCTTCAATGGCTGATGCTGGTGTTTGTGATGCATCTGGTTTCCTAAACGGTCCTACCTGTCAATACATCTTCATGGACATGCAAGAACTACCTAGATAAAGATAATAGTGTATTACCTTCCTTGAATCAGCGGATTGGGCTTGTTGGCGCGATGTCTTTCCACGTAGCATGAGACATCCGGCTGAGACTTTGAGCCCTTGATCCTGCTGGCGAACTTCCTGAGCAATTTGGCCATGGCGGAGAGGAACACTAAGAATACGCCTCGAGAATTGCTCCGGGCAGAGATGCTAATTGAGCATACGGAGTGTAAGCTGCTGTGCGAGTGGAAGAAGAGATGTTCTTCTCTCGTTGTTCTCCCTGAGGTCGAGCGTTGTGCATTGTGGAAGGAGCGATGTGCTACAACAGCAACAACAGCAGCAACAGCCCCCTTCTTCTTCTTTCTTTTCTGCTGCAAGTCATAGTTCTACAGAACGAGCAAGTCTTGCAGGTCGGGATGCACAGTTTGGTGGCTCTGGACTGTGAATGGATGATGTTGGGCGAGATTGATACATGTAGTAGTTGATATGCGGTGAAACGATGCGGGTTTGCCGTTTGCCGAGTTTGCAACCACCACCACTACCTACCTAGTACCTATTATTATTGATGTTCAGTGTTCACTGCTCCGATCCCCTGCAACCACATCGCAACATCTCATCGCATCTATTTGACCCTTCTGACGCACGCACTGAGCTGTTCGACTCTCGCCATGGCCGCCGGCAGCTCGAACAAGGCAGCTGGCAAAAAACCTGGCGCGCCGTCGTTCGACTCCATCATCGAAGCTGGTAAATGCTACACACCCTCCCCTTGCAACCCGAGCTGAACTCGGTCTTATTCTAACCGATATGCCTTCTCGAAGAACGCCTCAGTCGCAAAAAGAAAGAAAACCAGACCTTGGCAGATCAGCTTCTGGGCAGCAAAGGCAGAAGAGCCAGCGCGCCTGGGCCTGGGCCTGGTATTGGAAGCAAGAAGGCGCCCGCTGAAAGAAGCCTGGCAAGCAGAATTGGCGTTGTTAAGGTCAGCATTTGTTTTTACCCCTTCTGTCATTACTTTCATGTCTCACGCATCATCTCAGCGCTCTGCATCGACATCCGCAAAACCGAAATTCAACACAACCACTGCTGCTAAACGATCCGCGCCAGCAGCGAGCTCGCGTCGCACACGAGAAGACCGAATGCAAGCAGACATCGACGGCGAAAAGGACGTGAATCTGAATACCCGCAACCCAGAAATTGCAATCAGAGGCTCCGGCACCGGCCCATTTGTGGTGATAGCACGAAACTTCGCCCCAGGCACAAATGCTGCCGACATTGAAGCTGCATTGGAGCCAGTTGCTGGGCATATCGTCGGTGTGAATTTGACGCCGTTTAAATCTTACGTCAACGCTCAGATTGCATGTGCTGAAAAATGGGGTGCGGAAGCCATTGTTGCGCAATTCAATGGCCAGAAGGTATGCTTCTCAATCACACGGTTTTTATAAGTCGCATTCAACGCATTGGACTAACTATGTTTTTGCAATAGGCGGATGGCAGGGTACTTTCATTGGAATACAAGGGTGCTGGAAATGCCTACTTCAATGTCCCAACCGGGCCTCGTGCTGCTGCTGCTCCAAATAACTACGATGCTTACAGACAACAGGCAGATCGCGAACGCAGGGAAAACAAAAAACCAGAGCCTCAAGTCCAGGACGGCAGATACGGGTTCGATGATTCCAGAGGACGCCGCAGACGAGGTGATGGCCGCCCCGAGCAGAAAACAAACGGGCTGTACAGCGACGAGATGATGGTCGATGCACCTGCCGTACCAATTTCACAGCGAGGACGTGGATTCCGCTAGATGGGCTCTCTTGCTCCGAGTATAGCGTTTCCAGATACTTATGATACATGCATATCTCGTTTTACGAACACTTTTCGGCCTATGTATTAATTAATATTTCCATGTTTGTTTGGCCAGGTGGAGTTGGTGGGTAGATATTTCAATATCAGACAGCTAGTCTAGGTTCTTTTCCCATGCTTTCTAAACGTACTCAAGAAACGATGTTGAGTACAGTAAATACTAAAAGAAAGATTGGAGATGTAGAATCACGTGTAAATGCGGCGAACGCGGAGGTTGCGGAGATGGAAACAAAACATCACCAAAAGTTTTCTCAACAACCAACTCCAGCTCATCTTGTCAATTGGGTATATCCAGTACATTAATTTTCTCTGTCCACCTCCTGTCCTAGTTGCTACTAGTAGCTGGCCATAAAATGAACCATGGACTAAGACGTCTCTCCAAGCCCTGTTGCCAACATCACCGCTTCTTGCAGGCACGATCACGACGCTACATCTCAGACATAGTCAAGAAGGAATGGTCGACACCGCTAGCCAAAATCCTCGCCGACGCGATCCAAGTATATCTGCCCTCTCTACACATTGTCTACTGGACTAACTAACTAACACTATGTATGATACAGACAACAGGCCCAATCTCCATAGCGGCGTATATGCGACAAGTGCTCACCAACCCCGACGCAGGGTACTACACTACACCGAGCAGCCAAAGCAAAACAGAAGTATTTGGCAAGAAAGGCGACTTCATTACCTCGCCCGAAATCACACAGGTCTTTGGAGAGTTGGTTGGGATATGGACATTGACGGAATGGATGGCACAGGGACGGCCGCAAGCCGGCGTCGAATTAATAGAAGTTGGGCCAGGGAAGGGGACGTTGATGGGGGATATACTACGGGTGAGATTGATGCCGAGGAAGGAGAGAGAGAGAGAGCTAGGGGTTGACTGATTATGCTGTTAGACGATTTGCAATTTTAAGAGCTTTGCGAACGCCATCGAGACTATATACCTCGTCGAAGCTAGTGCGCCGTTGCGAGAAGTCCAGAAAGGGGTGTTGTGTGAACCGGATGCTGTTCTTGAAGAGGTTGATATCGGCTATCGCGGTATCAACAGGCATACCGGTGTGCCTATTGTGTGGGTGGAAGATATACGGTTATTGCCATATAGTGCGTATCCACAAAATGCCTATGATTTCAGATTATTGACGCGGAGACTTAGACGATAAAACGCCGTTTATATTCGCCCACGAGTTCTTCGACGCTCTTCCAATCCACGCTTTTGAGTCTGTTCTACCAAGTCCAGAGTCCGAACAGAAGCAACAGCAACAGCAAATCATGACCCCAACAGGTCCTGTGGAACTGAACGAAACCAGAAAGACCAGCAGCAGCAGCAACAACACCTCTGGTCCCCAATGGCGCGAATTGATGGTCGCATTGAACCACAAATCCGTCATCGAGGATGCCAAAGACGAACCCGAATTCCAACTATCGCGCGCCAAAATATCAACTCCAAACTCTCTCATATTACCCGAGCTTTCAGAGAGATACAGATCTCTCAAATCCCAGCCAGGCTCTATTATTGAAGTAAGTCCCGAGAGTCGAATCTATATCGCCGACTTTGCGCGCCGAATTGGAGGCGCCACCACGGAACAAGCGAAGAAAAAACTACTGCCCCATCGAAAACCGGGCGAAGTACCCAAACCGACGAAAATAGAAGAAAAAAATAAAAATAAAACTCGTCCCTCAGGCGCAGCCCTAATCCTAGATTACGGCACATCCTCCACGATCCCCATAAACTCCCTCCGCGGCATTCGACAGCACACGAGCGTCTCGCCATTCGCGTTCCCGGGTCAGACGGACGTCAGCGCAGACGTGGATTTTACAGGCTTGGCCGAAGCTGCAATTGATGCTAGCGAGGGTGTTGAAGTGCATGGCCCCGTTGACCAGGCTGATTTCTTGCATTCGCTGGGCATTGCTGAGCGTGGCAAGCAGCTGGTTAGCGCGGTTTCCGATGCTGATGCGGAGAAGCAGAGGACTTTGGAGACGGGGTGGAAGCGGCTGGTGGATAAGGGTCCGAATGGAATGGGGAGGTTGTATAAAGCGCTGGCTATAGTTCCGGAGAATGGTGGTCGGAGACGGCCTGTTGGGTTTGGAGGGGGGGTAATGGAGTAAATCTAGTAAACAATCTTGTAACAAATAAATGTACAAAATATATTTCAGTCTATGCAAGGGTATCTATCATGTTAATTAATCGTAAAGAAGAAAAGCAAGCCATTCAATACTCCCTCCAAATATCCTCAACATACTCCTCCGTCAATCTAATATCATTCCCGAACTTCTCCTGCCACCTCACAAACCCCCCTTCCAGCACATATACTTCTTGTTTCTTGCTCTCCTCCACACCCAACATCTGTTCCCGCTCTCGAGCATAGCGCAGTGCTGCCGACGGACCCCGCTGCTGGCTCAATGCGCAGTGGAATACGACTTTCTCTTTGTCCTTGAGTGTGCGCACGAGCTCTGGCATGCGGTAGTCCAGCGTGGAACTGGGGACCCAGGTTGAGGTGTGAATGTGGCCGCCAATGTGGTCTGAGATTGTCAGTTTTCGTACAATGGTTAGACTTGTATCTTTGAGAAAAGGTCAGGACTCTACTATACCGGAGTCGCGCACGTCTATGACGGCTAGTTTGCTGGGTGTGCTTGTGGTCAGGAGCAAGGATGAGAGGACATCTCGGCTCATGCGGGGGAGACTGGCGATTGTGAGGGAAGACATTTTCACTTTTCTTGCCCTCGTTGTATATGGCTGAATTGAACTTGAAGTTGTTGAAGAGGATAAAGTTATCTGATTGGGAAGTTGCGCTAAAGCCTAACCGTGATTGGCTGCAATAACTTATGAGCGACATTGTTCTGAAGTTTTGCAGCCAATCAAATAGCTCTAATCTACTCCGGGTGTCAAAGACAAAGTTGCACATTTCATGAAAAATAACATGGAAGTGGGGAACTGCTAATTTTTCATGTACGCCCATAGGCTAGTGGCGATTGGAACTGAATAATTGTACTATGTAGTAAACTCACAAAATTACCGAATATAGTCATTATGTCATTGTTCACCGCCTCTGTCTTCTATGAAATAAGAACATCTTTCTTAGACGTGACGCAAGACCATAGACACAATATAATCCATTCCGACTTAACGCTGCGCCAGTATTTTCTTAATGATAATTTCAATCTCCATTTAAGTGATTTTAACTCGTCCCAGTTCCCGGGACAACCAACCTGCATTTACCGCTCCGCACGAATCGAATCGAATCGAACTTCTTCCTAATTCGATTCGATTCGAATTAATCCTGAATATGACTG
>JAMAFX010000241.1:0-33461 GCA_023625875.1 Trichocomaceae sp. PYS4502 | reverse complement strand
TATATAATTTGTATGTGATTGAGAAATTGTGATTTGAAATCAAGATTGTGTACGCGTTCGGGAAAAAGTGGCGCTTCACTTACCGATTACGTTACGGAGTATACTAAATTAGTAAATCGACATGAATTTAGTTAATTAACTAGAGGCTTAGATGCTAGGGCATTGATATGCAATCACAGGTGACATGAAGATGAACAAGATTGAATAGCATCTCTGCGATGTCTACGGAGTATACTTTCGAGTTTCAAGCGATTGCACGTGTACCTATTTTAGGACGGGCTAGTTTAATCCTTTCTCTCGTATTGATGAACTTACTAATATACCTAGGTATCAAGGAAGGCTGTAGTAAAAGTGTTACATGATGTTCCCTGTCGAAGATGTCAGCCAAGCATGATGTCCGCTGACTTCTGTTCCAATTTTTGGGCCAAAGGATATGCTACTGGCCCAAAACAGAGATGTGTTCGTTAACCTATAACGATGTAAGAATGTAGGTGTTAGGGGTAGTGCCCGCAGACAGAAGTATCTGGCCAACCACTTTTTGCAGGTATTCCCAATCTTTCAAGTTTCCACGGCATAGCGTTTTGAGGCGGGAACAATTGCCCGGTCGTTTGCCCAGATGGAGCGTAGGAGGCTAGGAGCCCTAAAATTGCAGTTGCCATTCTCGTCTCCATAAAACGCCCACGGCTCTGAAATGGTGTCACAGCACTAGTCGTCAAATATGCCTTACTCCAACTGAGGCCAATGCAGCTTCCTTCACACAACCATCTAGACGTGAGGACAAACATACGGAGACGGCAAAAAAGGTCTAGAATGCATCTGTATCCATCCACAGAGCGCGAGAATCGTGCTGACATCCATAGATACTTCGCGTTAACTAAAGCTCTATCGATTTGAAACAGCCAATCCATGAATAACCTTAATAATGGCAGGGATGCAATAAAAATACGTCAATCAAGAGACCCGCATCTTCAACAACTCAGGAAAAAGACATATTAGTCATATAATCCGTTCAGTGATACCTATACATAATTTTTTATCACAATCTCGATTGCCAGACGAGGAAACAATATATGCAACTTGCATGGGTGTTATTCATTGGGGGAGCTGGCGGCTGTGATTGAGAAGCGTATCATCTGCCGAAACAGAAATACCTCTTGCTCCCCAGTTAGGGCGAACAGGTGTGTCATCTCCTGCAGCCTCTGTGTCTAAAGGTTCTTGTTCCTCTTCTTGTCCGCCGACACTCCTTGAGTTCAATATTTTCCCAATAAACCAGCTCTTTCGAAGGTCCTCGGAATCCACGATACCACCCCGTCGTAGCTTTACTCGTTGACGTGTGTAATAAACCCAGGCAAAGTCGAGATAAAGCAAAGTCTGCACGACCCCGAAGACATCAGAAATTGGATCCCAATGATGTTCGCTGCCAAAACCGCGGACAAGCCAGTTCAGAATGTAGAGTGCTCTGTACGAGCCTAGTGTGATCAAATAATACGAGTCTATCACTGTCGGCACAGTCGTTTGACGTAGTAGAAGGAGCTGTGGTAGAACGCATACTGATTCAAGTACAATGGAAAAGGCCCACATTGTCTATTAGAACAGCATGCAAGGAGCAAGCGAGAATAATTAGTCCATCAAACTGCCTGCCATATACACTGTGCTTTTAATTATATACGTACCTCCATAAACCAATGGTTCGGATATGGGTGTTTACCGGCTGCAGCATCGATGCGCAAGGAGATAGGTGCGCCGATGAGCGAGCCCAGAACACACCACATAGCAAGCTTCCATGATTTCTCTCTTTCACGTGTCCGTGGATAGAACCACGTCATCATCACAATTATGTAGAAGGACGAAAGTATATAGAACAGCTTGAAAAACACAAGGTAAATGGTTTCGGCTGTCCCTTGCGAGACATGGAAGAGATCTAGATATCTCGTCGTGAAGACGAGGGCGTATAGACCCTGCGTGAGAAGTGACACCCCTACATTATTGACAGCAAGTCAGTAAATCTAGTAACTATTTCCATCCATAAGATGAAATAAGAAATGGAGGTGGTCATTTCATACCCTCGGAACTGCGATTCCAATGAATAGCCCATATCAAGATACATTTCGACGAAATATGCGCAAGATCGGCAAGTATGCGAAACACGTTCAAATTCATCTCGTGTCCCGTTTGAAAAGATATTAACTGAATAGGTTTCGTAAAGATATAGGTTTAATCCATGCAAAAGGCTGCCGTCGCTGTTGCCTTGAGATATTGAATAGTAGCTTCAAGGAAGGGACATCACGCGACGAGGATGCGCACAACTGCGTGGTCTTTCGTATTTGATAATTCGAGTCGGTCAGCACTAAGGCGAGTTTTAATTAAGAAATATTCAAGGAGATATCAACATATAGTAGAATCGATAGTAGGTAGACAATGAATCTGTCAATATTAGTGTAGGTTGGATGACGTCCTGCTGCCTGCGCCAATCGGAGATTACATACAGTACACCACAAGTCACGTGAGTAAATAAACCATCGCCTGCCCCTTCTTAATGTTTGCCATCACGATGATTTATGAGAAAGTTACAGTGGTGTAGGTGATAAGTGTAACATGGTAATAAAGCTACGGACATCCGATTGAACAGGTGTTTGGATGCAAGGCATTTAAGAAGAGATCGTGTAGAGAACCAGAGCACATAGCATTCTATATATTACTATGTAGCCTGCGTGACTTTTTCAACTGTACGCAGGGTTTTAGACAGAGCTTCAAGTAAACGGCGTTATCCTAGCCTTGCAAGTTGTTGCACGGGCTTGAATTTTTTGTTCATTATTAAACACGAGAGAGGGTGGTTCGTTTCGTGTCTCGAGGACGGATATTTCATGTTTCCAAGTAGATGAATGCCTGCCATATTTCGATCACCCTCTTCGATTTATTCCACAATGACATTCAAAACCATCACCGTAATTCAAGTGTGTCGATTCCTTTAGGCAACAAGCTCAATAACACCACCGGCTTCCTTAATCTTGCGCTCAGCTTCCTTGCTGATGTAACGGGCCTTGACGACAAGAGGAACGTTAGGGAGACGGCCCTTTCCGAGGACCTTAGAGTAACCCAGTGCGAGGAGGTCAAGAACGACTGCCTTGTCGGATGGAGCGTTCTCGCCCAAGTATTTCTCGCGAGTCTCTTCGGGCACGAGAGTCCAGAGCTATTCCGAATAATCGTATCAGTAACATATCCAACTCCATGGCTCATCTTTTCTCTTTTCACGATGATCTAGGCCGAAATGGGGGGTCGAAAAATTTACCTTGTCGAGGTTGATGGTTGGCTTCCAGAAGTGGTTGCGCTGGAGATGGAAGTATCTCATACCAACCTTACCGAAGTAACCAGGATGGTACTTGTCGATGTTGGTACGGTGGTGGTGCTGTGTAGCGATTAGTTCTTGACTTCGCCTTTGAATCGTAGAGTATTCCGCTTCATACCTGACCACCGGCCATACCACGACCACCGGGGTGCTTGCGGTGCTTTCCAACACGACCATGACCGGCGGAGACGTGACCGCGGTGCTTCCGCGTCTTGGTGAGTCTGGTAGGCATGGTGTCGGTTGTTGTCTGTCGTTGTCGGCTTCCAGAGTCCAAAGAGCAAGGCGAGGTAGTTGTTCGACCCTAGTTTGATTGTGTGTTCTTCGCTTATGGCCATATTAGGCTTAGTGCAACATACTTTCCTGCGTCCTAAAATAGAGTTGCGGTTATCCTATTTTTTATTGGCTGGTTTTCTACAGATCCACTATTTCAACGTGTCTAACCAGATCTGGACGGGGGTCTTTTTCCCCGCGTCATCTTGTCGGGGCAAAAGTATAGGTACGTAGTATGTACAGGGAGCTTCTTCTCTTCTTCTGCGCACCTTCGAATATTTACTGTGTGAATTCCCACTCCTCCATGGCTGTATATCCATACTAATTCAAATATTTTGGGAAGGTTCTTTTTTCCCCTAAGCAGGGCTTGGAACTTGATTCCACTTGCCCCTCATCAGTCAAGCTCAGCTTATACTTCAATATGCGGCTTGTTAAGAGTAGTATCGAGCATAATGGCTCTGGAGCTGTCACCCTATGCCCTGAGGAGCCAGAAGATATGGTTTGTCGTCCTAGTCCAGCAATGTTTTCGGCCAACTAATTTGCCAATGCCATTGATTTCCATAGTGGCATGCTTACAATCTCATCCGACCTAACGATCTCCTGAAAGCCAGCGCGATCCGCAAAGTCACAACGGCACAAGATAGTGGAACTACAGTCTCCCAAAGAGTACATTTAATGCTGCAAATTCGTGTGAAAGGGCTTGATTTTGACCCAAACAGTTCACAACTCCATGTTAGTGGTCAGATTATGAACGAGACACAACATACACGAATAGGGCAATACCATACCCTTGACCTTGAAATGAACCGCAATTTCACACTAGAGAAGGAGGTGGGTGCTGAAGGGGAGGGAGTAGGATGGGACAGTATAGCTATCGACATGCTAAAAGATGCAGTTGACGAAGGTGGCAAGAGAAGGGCAGAGGCTGTGGCAGTGGTGATGCAGGAAGGACTCGCCCACATATGCTTTATCACACAGTTTCGTACGATTTTGAAACAGAAAGTTGAAATGTCAATCCCACGCAAACGCGCAGGGGGAGGAGATCATGACAAGGTCAGTGCAATCAGCCCTGGGGAGAGTGGTTTTAGTGACAAACCCAGAGACAGAAACTTCGTACTGACTCAAATGAAAGGGACTATCGAAGTTCTTCCAAGTCACTCTTGACACATTACTTCGCCAGATAGAATTTAATACAAGTATAACAGCAACGTCGAATAACGATAATAATGGCGAATCGGCAAGACCCATACTCCTAGTATCGCCCGGATTTGTTGCGGCAGGCTTCCAGAAACACATCCAAGCAGTGGCATCCACGAATATGCCCGCATTAAAGAGACTTTTACCAAGTATCGTGGTCGTGCACTCGGCCTCTGGCTATCTCCATGCTCTCTCAGAGGTCCTTCAATCGCCGTCTGTGCGAACATTACTCTCGGACACTAAATATGCGCGGGAAACCAAGTTGATGGACGACTTTTTGGACCATCTACGCAAAGACACTAACAAAGCAACCTATGGCCCGCGGGAAGTCGAGTTTGCAGTTGAGCAGGGTGCTGTCGGCAGAGGTGGAGGCACGCTCATAATTTCTAATAGACTATTCCGTTCTCAAGACGTACTTCAAAGAAAGCGCTGGGTTGGATTAGTCGATCGTGTCCGCGAGGTCGAGGGTGGAGAGGTCCGTGTCTTGAGTTCCGACCATGAAAGCGGGAAGCGACTGGATGGGTTGGGTGGTGTCGCTGCGTTGTTGACATTCCCCATTGCTGAAGAAGACTTTGGCTCAGATTCAGATGATGATATAGCTACACCGCCGCATATTGAGCAGCAGCAGGCTATTGAAGCGCATTAGATAACAGTGATTCATATAACAACCGCAATTCGATAGATGTGAAGTATAGAACATGGCACTATATAGCTAGGAGCCGAATCTAATAAGGTACCTAGGTACTGAGAATACCTACGGTAACCTACCTAGGTAGGTAATTCGCAGCCGTTCTGGATGCTGGTATTGCACTCTCACTAATTATACGATGGTTTACTGGCGTGTAATGAGAGACACAGAGAGAGAGAGAGATCGTCTGATTCCCCTCCTTCACCGATGTGGTGTATCATCGAAATTGACCACTCCAATCTACTTCCTAAAGCGGCCTAGCGCCGTTTTCAACAGAAGATTCACGAATCGCGATTCGCCAGACACTTGAGCTAGTTACCAAGATAGGCTTAGCGCACATATAGCTCGACTAATTAGGAAACCACCTACCCCTCGTTCAACTCTCAATTTCTCACGTTCTCACTTTCTCTCTCACTCTCTGAGGACAGATCAAGGCGACGAAACCCCAGAAATTCTCGTCTTTCTTTTGCTATCCAATTGACTCCTTGATACTGGTCTTCTCGTCACACATTGTTTGAGCTTCATGAGAGAGCAACATGGACGACAGGTCAGTTGTAAAGTCTCACAGTCACGTCAAATTGCTAAGCGAGAGTGAAATAGATCCTACTTTCGTCAGAAAGTAGGAGTCGATAAAAAGACATGGGCTGATTCCCATCGCCTAGATGAATATTTGATTGGAGTTTTGTATGGTGATAAAACTTTACAAAATGCAGATGTCAAAGGGGACATCTTGTGGAGTGAGCAGTCTGGGGTGAGTGGCAGAAAAATATTGAGGCCTTCAATCACTTACATCCAGCAGCAAACAACAGTTCGGAGAATTGAGCAGATATATGAGGAGAATGTCCCGCTTCCTGGAAAGGTCGTTCTCCGATTTTACGACTCTGTGATCGAATCAACCAAGACCGTTGCCGAACTAAACTTCTATGGTGATAACATAATATTACTTGAAGCCTTTTTCGAGTCAAATGCGAGTCATGACAGGAGCCTCCATGAACTTCGCTCCATAAATGATGACATGACCCTTGACTCAAGCGTTTCTGATATGAATAGCCATTCCCAGACAATTCCGCAAATAGTTGATAAGCAAAAAGTGATTACTTTGATTGACCAGATACTTTTATCTGAAGGGAGCTCGCCAGCCGCCACGAAGATTTCCTCTCAAGAGTTTTTGGCGGCGGTGGCAATGATCACTTTTGTCCACGAGCAATTGCGTCGTTTCTTTTGGAAAAATTATTCAGAACCAAACCCATTTACAGTCGGTAAGTCTTACAGCGTGACCTCATTCAATAGGATTCCTGAAAAACATATATTGACTTACGATCTAGCGGACGAGCGTGCTCATATATTAAGGGAGTGGCACGCTTTGACACCGAAATCTTACGAGATGTATCAGAACAAAGCAATCTTATATACGGACACGTTCAGTGTGACAGAGAAACTGTTCGGGCGAGAGCTGAAACGATACATAAATGAGACAGCTGGTTTTTATTCATGGCTCTTCTTGGAGAAGCTTCTACGTCCCATTTATATTGAAGCTCTTGGCACAGGTAACTTTGATGAAGTCAAACAAATTCGCGTTTCTCCTTGATTCTAAATAATTGACTAAATTTCTAAATTAAGATGTTGCTTTCATGAATGCACGCAACGAGTGGAGAGGCTTGAATCATTGCACAATTGCTTACTGGGTCCACCGTGGCAAGGACTTGCAATACAGCTGCACGTCCATAACCCCTACTCGTCAACCAACTCAAACCACGGCTGATAACACTAATACGCCTGAAAAAAACGTCTTTCCAGAGTTTAGCCTATTGAAAGTCTTCAGCGGCAGCACTACAGAGATTCTTGAGGCTTCAGTTGACCTCGGCGTCAACCTGCTTGAGCAGTTAAAGGGGCCACTGCTCCAGCTATCGCCTGATATAAACGCCGTTGATTGGCTGAAGAGCATAGAAAAATTTGCAAAAGCTATCTCTCCCTCCTAAAACTGTTGTCGGTACTGTCGGTCATACCGGGGCCGGCAAATCCTCTGTCATCAATGCGTTGCTCGACGAAGAGCGATTAGTGCCGACGAACTGTATGCGAGCATGTACAGCGGTGGTGACGGAAATATCTTACAACTATCACGAAGTCCCATACCGGGCACAAATCGAATTTATCAGTGAGAACGCGTGGGAGAAAGAACTCCATATTCTCTTTAGAGATTTACTGGACGTCAACGGGAATGTTTCTTGCGAAGCATGGAAACAAGAGACGGAAGCTAGCGTTGCATATGCTAAGATTAAAGCAGTATATCCTGAATATACGAAGAGTATGTTGCAGAAGAGCTCAGTCGCCCAATTGATAAAGCACGCCGACGTCCAAAAAGTGCTTGGCAAAACGAAAGAGATAATTGAATCCGACCCAGCCCAACTTTACCAAAAAATCCAGTCCCATGTTGATAGTAAGGAAAAGATCACAAAGAATAAAGAATTGGAGGTTTGGCCTCTAATCAAAGTGGTTCGCATTTATGTGAAGGCTGCTTCTCTTTCAACGGGGGCGGTTATTGTTGACTTGCCTGGAGTGTATGACTCCAATGCGGCTCGTGCTGCTGTTGCCGAAGGGTATATGAAGCAATGCACCGGCTTGTGGATAGTTGCTCCAATTACACGAGCTGTCGATGACAAAGCAGCAAAATCTCTACTCGGCGACACGTTTAAGCGGCAACTGAAAATGGACGGGGGCTTGATTCGGTAACATTCATATGTAGTAAAACTGATGACATCAGCATTTTTGAGTGTCAGGAGTCTTTGGGTTTAGAGGCACAGATGAATTCCCTTTCGACCAAGCTTAATGAGTCTAACGAGGAGAAACAGAAATGCAAAGAGCGACTAGGCACTCTGAAAGAGACCAAAGCAGGAAAGATCGCGGCTTTGGACCAAATCGACGAACAGATTGAAATTTGGGAGGGATATAAGAATAGCATCGAAAATGGAAATAAAGTCTTCGCTCGGGACAAATCGCCTTGCAGAAAGCGGAGAAGACACAGAACTGGCAATGCATCAGGGTCGCCACAGAAAAAGCAAAGGCCGTCAACTTGCGATTCCGAAGACGAGGATATAGACACTGAGAGTGAAAGTGATCTTGATGAACTTGAGGAAGATGATGATGACGATCTGGGACAACCTCTAACCTTAGAAGCAGTTGAGAAACGACTTACGGAGCTAAAGGCGAATACAAAGGAAAGTCGCCTCCAAAGGCAAGAAACTGATGCCGAGATGAAAGCTGTCCGGAAGGAGATTTCTGGAATTAAAGAAAGAGAAACAAATATTGAAGCTGAAATGAATGCTATGGCTATTTCAGCTAGAAACGAATATTCTAGAAGGGCAATTCAGCAAGATTTCGCCGCTGGTATCAAGGAACTGGACCAAGAACTTGCCGAAGAGGCGGATAGTTCAAGTTTCAACCCCGACGTTGATATTCGGGACTATGATGATGTTGCAAAATCTCTCCCTGTGTTTTGTGTATCCTCTCGGGCGTACCAGAAGCTTCAAGGACGTTTCCAGAAGGAAGTGAACGTGCCAGGATTCCAAAATGGCGAAGCGACGGAAATTCCTCAGCTTCAGGCCCACTGCAAGAAATTAACTGAAGCCAGTAGGAAAAGGAATTTGCCAACGCTTCTTGAACGGCATGGATCAATTTTTTAACTCTCTCCGGTTGATATTGTCTCCCGAGGGCATTCAGGTTACTGCTGAGCAGAAGTTTGCTCGGGCCGAAATCATTGACGGCGAATACAAAGCGCTTGACAAAGTAAGTCTGAATGCCTTTTTTGTGATAAAACCGCGTTTTAAACCGCTGGGATAATTTTTGGAATTGCGCTAATGACTGGTTGGTAATCTATTGTAGGAATTGGGAAAACGTATCAAAAGCACCTGCCGGCATATAGTTGCAGCAATCAAAGCCAACGTAATCCGTGTTTGCGGTACGTCACATTATGCTAACTACTCAAAAGACTGCATATATAATACAATCGCTAATACCATCCATGGTTTTTCAGATAACGCAATTGGCATTGCAAAAAAGCAATCCAATAAGACCGTGCGTCGGTGGAACAGCCATGTGGATAGCACCGCAGGGGGTTATAGATGGGCAACTTACAAAGCGTTATGTCGCCGAAATGGGGTGTATTCAAATGGTCATGGCCGCCATGACTGGAATGCCGAACTAATCGAGCCTGTCATGAAAGCCGTTGCGCCTAATTGGGAGAGAATTTTTCTCGAGGTCTCCATGACGTCTTAAAAACGACTGCAAAGGAGGGCGCGAGCTTGTTGGAATCATTTCATGACAATGTCAGCATCAAAATCAGCGAAGACACCGTCCCATTAGAAAGTTTTCATATGCTCTCTCAACAAATCCCTATTTACCAACAGGTTCTAGCCGACATCTTCAATGGGCAGATCTTGGAGACCAAAGAGAAATCAAAAGACATTAGTCGCATGTTTCAACCAGTCATTGCAGAGGCACTAAGTCCTGTGTATGAAGCCTGTGTTGAAGAAAGCGGTATGAATCTGGCGATATCCAATCCATTTATTTGTTTTCTAACAGCTTTAATAGGCACTGGAAGTTTCATGCGAATGAAAGAGGAGATGTCTAACTTTGTGCGCCAAGCCCGGGACACGATGTTTCACCAAAGTGTCGATGTTGTTAGAAAGGCTCTCAAGGAATTGTGCGAGTCAATGGAGGAAGCGTTGCTTTCTCAAATCAGAAAAGTCATGATTTCAGTGAAGCGGGATTATATGTCTGCGGTTCATCGTGGTGTATTATCCAAGGAGAAGCAGGATGTACTCAAGGATATCCTGAAAACAGTTACGGCGAGCGAATCTTCTTTTAGGAAGCTGGTTGAAAATTCAGGAGACGTGCCTTTGGTACCAGTTAATAACGACGAGAGTCAGATGAAGTATGAGGAGAACTTCATCTCTTCTCAGACAAAGGATAAAGAGAGTCTGTTGTTGACGTCCGCAGTCGATGATCCCGTCCGAAATTAAGAAGGAAACGATGCCAGCCACTCGAATATCAGCGATATCCTAACTGCAGGTATCCAGCCAAAGCCTGAGCCGCAAGAGTGATATGCGTGTGCCATGTGAAGATGGAGATATTGTGTGCGGTATCGGTAACACAGCGGGTTTTACTGATATTCTTGGGACATACGAGCTGAGACATCCATTGAGCAAACGCGGATTTGGGAAACAGCTACCGAATGCATCGTTGAGACGGCATTTCAGATTTGTGTGTTTTATTTGTCTTTGGTCCTCCGTCCAGTTCTGGTTTCTGGATAGGTAGGCGATGTCTTTTCTCGTCAAAGTTTCTGTCGAAAGAAGGGGCAAGAAAAAGAAATTAAGAAAAAGGAAGTAGAAAGGTAAAGAAAAGAGAGCACGGTTTTCATCCTACAATCATGATGTTTCATGTCAATTTTCAAGTCCTGTCTGAGCGACGATGCCTGTAATTTTTGCTGCGGCATTCGACTCATGTCATTCAAGCAGCGGGCATCGCGTTCAACGAGAGAAGCAGTGGGTTGTGTAAATAGAGTGGAATTAGCGCTTTAACATACCCATGATCGCGCTATGGATATTTGATTTACAAGAAAATCTTCCCTTAAATGTTGGGGGCTCTAGAGTTCATAGTAACCACCAAAAGACCAAAAGGAGTATATAGAGCGATGATCACGATCTAACCCTAGCCCTAAAAAATAGCCCTACTTTATTTGCGCGTTCGTTCACGAACCCCTAAGTAATAGTTAACAGGAAATCTATGATTGAGTAAGATCTCCGATTCACAAGGTCCATCTAAAATCTTCTAGATTCCATAATTCAGCCTCAATACGTCCTTCGGTAGACGATAAGTGTGTGCGAGAAAGATTTACTCAATAAGGTAAATGTTCCGAAACAGGAGATAATTCAACCCTTCCAATCATGTCACCACTTATACGCGAGCCGATGAATGCGTATCTACCAGGTCTGTCAATATAGGTCTAGATCCCTCCTCGAGGTTGGAAGCTCATGTAAAGTAATTCCTGCTACATCTTAACTCTTTACTCTACACAAGTCAAGTCACGCTCATCTCCAATATCAATCAACATGACTAAAGGCTTGTTTGCTGCCAAAAGCTGGTTATCATCAGGCTGTTACTATGGATGTTGGGTGGTTGATTGTTTCTAGAATTCAAAACATCTACTACCGGCCACAAAGACCCCTTAAGAAGAGACATCAGTATAATGATCTCATCAGGGTCGCAAAAAGGATAATGAGTGAGTGGTCCATACTTGATGATAAATTAAAGAGCTATAAGAAGGATTTGAAGAAAGATGAGGAGGATAAGGCTTTCGAGGAAGAGGGAAATACCGATTGTGAGCTGGTGTAGTGCCAAAATTTTCTCTGACCGTGGTATATGCTTGAAATTGATTGTGATGGGATCTTTACACACATGTACATTTGGTGTTTGAACTTGTGCTGTCTATATATCCTAAGCCCGAATACAATATCTTATGTAAATATGATAAGTTCTTTCATAAAGGATGAATGGGCAAACCCTTCTGGACTAATGTGTGTATTCTCAATGCCCGTGTATGGATGATAGCAGCGAGTCGGGTGTCCATCCATCATCGATTAAGGTCATATTCCTCTTCTCTGTCAAAGAGTAGAACAAATTTAATAGACACTTTTCAACCCCACGCCGTGCCTCTAAACTCAGAGTGCCGAGGACCTTGACTAGCTCTGAGACATAATTGACCTTGGAATCCCCTCCGCTATACAATCTTAGCAGACTTTGATGTAAAATGGCCTTCAAACTGGAGACAGATTGGCTCCATTCATCTTCGCTGGCTCTCAATATCGCATCCAGCATAGATAATGTATTCGATGCAGGTATTTCAGGGGTATCATCGCCTGAAGGAGACATCGACTCCTGCAACATAACCCCGATAGAGAACAAACATGCCAGCATTTCGTTTTCCAGTTCGACGGCATATGAGCCAAGAGTGGGGGCAAAAGGAGAAGCTTCAATCGATAGCTGAAAATTATAGTGCAGCAGCTTGACGGCAGTATAGAGGGACGGAAAAGGTGATAGCATGATTCCGTAGAGGGAGCCCATGAAAGTCCGCATATCTTGGATAAAGGAGATGAGCCAAATGCATCGAACTTTATGTACGTCCAGTGAAAGAAGAGTTGGGCGAACTATGGGGGATTGCGAGGGGGGGCGAGATATTTCCTCCAGCCGGTTTGAGGACTCGAGCCATGATGGCTGTGACATTAAAGAAACACTATAACTTTTTATTAGTCGTGCCACCTCGAAGTTTTGATTATTAGAAGTAATATAGCTAACAGATATACAACAAGTTCCAGCCGCCAGTTTCCATGTAACTTGTCAATTCCGCCTTTAGCCTCAATCATTCGTTGCAAACCGCTGCGGTGGATTTTCCATTCTGCAACGGTGCCCCAGTACCTCTTAAGCATGTTATGGTTAGATCATTCCGAGCGGCGTAGATGTCCAGTAAGTTGAGTCCTAGGTTGTGGAGAATGAGATACGTACCTCAAATGTTAGAAGTCGAACAACTCCGGCGAACGCTTCATCACTCAGCCCCTTCTCAGGATCCGCCACCCAGGAATGCAGTATTCTTACTGCTTCTGCTTTATACTTTAAAGCGTCGAGTGACTTTGTGCCTCGCCGAGGAGATGTTCCGGCATAGAGGTGAGCTAGGTGGGCGGCAGAATGTGCCATGATACAATTGAAAGATGAAGCATTTGAAAGATCTAGCGGGAACCATACGTCTTTCATTGGATTAAACTCAGTGGCATCCAAATCTTCAAACATCATGGCTGCATGTGTGCTAATCCCTAGGATCGAGTAAGCCGAGCTTCAATATTCATTCATTTAATAATTGTTTTGCCGCGCAAAACCTACAATGATGCAATAATTTCTGATGTTGACTAGTTAGACGAATCGGGCACGTCTGAAAGGGATCAGTCATTGAAGTAGAAAGAGCACGATTGACTCCGCTAAGAATCTGTTTTGCAATATTGGGGTCTCTCCCTCCATCGCTGTTCCACTGGATGAGAAGACCTGCGATGCTGTCTTGGGAATGACCGGAATCATCACTCAGCTCAGAACGAGCAAGGAGTGTCTGAGGCGATTGCCTTTGACGAGATTTGGATTCTTGTTTGCGTCTACGCCGCTGTTTCCAGTGTTCTCGCATAGCATGGCTCCGCGCCTCCGGTTTGCTGTCCTCGGTCACAAACGTAAATTGTGGCGTCTCCCCGGAGGAAGCAGCGTCTTGCGTAGACATATTTTCTGCCTCGCCATGAGGCTGATAAGAAGCGTGCAAATTTTCTACGTGATGTAAGAAGCGTAGCTGAAAATTGCAAGTTTGAGTTGAGCTAGATAAAGACGCCGTCGAGGTCACATGATGCCGTGAGCCTCACTCTGGAATCTCATTGGTCAGATTTCATATGCCATACATATCATCTCAGAAAGAAGGCAATGGGCCATTTCATACTTGCACACTGATATAGCGCTTGCAGTTTGCTTTTTTTCATAAATGTATCATTACCCGAGATAAATATGCTTGGTCCGGGCTCTATGATAGCCTGTGCCAGATAATCACAGCATCCATACATCCTTATTTCGCAACCGGCTTCCTTGCAGTACGAATAAACATCTATGATACTGCTGGCTTTATTTAGACGAGTCCATGGCTTTCCCATAGATCTGTCATTACGGTCATCTTCGTTTGTCGCACACCTCTCGCGGCCTTCTTTTCGACGACACTGGATGTCTACGAGAATACAACCTGTTAAAGAGCCGCTCACCCTTGGCACACTGCTTCAAAGCGAGACTGGTAAGACCTATGATGTGGAAGATGCTCTTCTTGAGCGGAGAATTGGCTCGACCTTCCTGTGCGTGTATCGTGCAAGGTAGGCGGAGACCGACTTTAGCGCTTTGAACATCATTAATACTCCGCGAAAGGGCTGAGGGAAAGAAGTTTGTTATCAAGAACGTCATTCCAGGTGAATTCGAGTACAATTTAAGTCTACAGAAGAAAGTGTTTTTTTCTCTGAATGTGCGAACGGCTGTCGGTACAGTCCAAGCACGCGAGTTGTTTATCTATCCGTTCTTGAAAGAGGATATGCTTAGTTTGAGGTCGAAAGCACTACCAGAAGGGACGAAAAAGGACATTCTCAGAAAATCTTTACGTGGTTTAGCTGATTTGCACGATCAGAACATTGTCCATAATGGGAGGTCCAATCGCTTCAGCAGACTAGTCTTGTCCTAATGCTGACCGTTAACAGACATAAAGCCTGACGATATTCTGGTAAACTACACGGAAAACTCCGACGGGTTGAACATTCAGGATGTCCAGATCGCAGACCTTGATGATTCAGTCGATTTACCGCGTGGAATGTGGCTAGAAGGCGCACTTTGCGGCAATCCCATCTGGCGGAGCCCTGAAAGTTGGTGTCGATCCCAACAAAACCAGTCCTCAGATATATTCTCTTTTGGGATTGTGGTATGTACTGCCCTGATCAAGTCGCCCTTGCACTTGGGTAGTAACACTCTTTAGATGATTTTTGTTATGCACAATATAATGGCCTTTCATGTCGATAAAGGTAAAGAGCAGCTCGCAGCTGAAGAACCGTGGCGCCCTATTCTCCGCCGCCATATCTCCAACTTTGCGGATGAAGATAGCTTGAATCGGTTTCTTACGCATATAGGAAAAGAGAATGATTTTTTCTTCCGCCTGCTGGAACTCGCCGGCAGTTTCGCCCAGGGGGATCTAAGACAGCCTTTCACGTCTTGGGATTTTGTGCAGCCAGAGCTGAAGGACTTGGTCAGCCGAATGACAAACTTGGACCCTGAAAGAATAATTACAGCGAGAGAGGCGCTCGAGCACGTCTGGTTTGGATAAGATGGATTTGTATATCATCCGCAGGATCCTCTATGTGTAGATGGGGTTTCCTTCTGACAATAATCTACTAATATTTGTGAAAGACTGCGATTATCCGAGGCTATAGATTTAAAAGAACGACATCCAAAAGCTTCTGACATAACAAAGAGAGGACGGACAATAGATTGATAAGCAGATTGGTAAACCTCGAGTCTTTTCACATCCAACCCCTTGCATCACACACTGCTAGGTAGTAGGCAGTGCATTTACTATTTTGTGGTTGTAGAGAAAAGAGAAGAAGAGAAGAGAAAAGTCGATCCCTTGCTCCTTGTGTCACAGTATCTCTGACTGTCCAACGTTTTGGTCGCGTTTGAGATTCGTCACTTTGCACTAAGTTGCAGACGAAGCCTCGCTATGGTTGAATACATAAGACATATAGCTTGCTGCTATGCGTGTCCAATTTCATAGTCTTCCCATTTTTCGAATTTTCTTCTCTTCTCTTTTCTTTTCTTTTTTTCTTGCTGCTGTCGTCGCGGCATGGAAGAAAAAACGCGGCGGCCGCAGAAACATCAAAGTTCCCCTTTTTCCGCATTTTCCTCTCTTCGATCCTTCGCTCCACCTCCACCGCCACCGCCTACTGCTACTGCTACTGCTACTACAACTCAGCACCGTTTTCACTTCGCCTCAAAGCCGTCTTTCAATCTCGCTGGATTCGTGACGCCGCTATTTCATAGTCCCTCGCCGAGCGAGAGCGTCCCAGCTCACCCGGTCTTGTCCAAGTTTCAACAACCACGGCTTCTCCAGCCCGCCAACAGCCTTATAGCTACTTATCACCGCTGGCGGCGAAGAACGACTATCAGAACTCCACGGCGCCTGGTTTTCAGGATATCCCGCTCGAAAATTACCATACCACACAATCTGTTACTCTTCGTCGTCCTGCAGACACCCATGTCCGCCGCCACCAGGAATTCCCACTCTCGAATCGTCACACCAGTAACCCCAGAAAGGCAGTAAACCGGTCTCCCTCTAGCGTTCGTCTGTGGAATCCCATCAACCACGTTCCTCGGACTACCGTCGTCTCGATTCGCAGTGACGAGGACATTGATCTTGGTCTCACATCATCTGACCGTGACGCGTACCCGCTTCTTTCAATCCCGGAACATCACCGCAACCGTCTCTCGTCTACAAATAGCCTAGCTGTTGAATACAGTGCGGGAGGAGCAGAGAGTGGCCGCACGAGCATCGCGCTGCCGAGCAGTCGTCGGCGCAGCCAACAGCTTGAACCTGTAGAACATTTCGATATGCCAGCGGAAAACAACAGCACCACCGGTCACATTCGGCCCGATGACGGCATAACACACCCGCCTCGCCATGCACAGTCGAGCAATTCGTTACGGGCCTCGACCTATGCATCGTACCCGTCTAATGGGGGCAATAATAATGTTAGTAACGGAGAAGGAGATGGGAGTGAAGAGCTGGCTTGGGGCCCCGCGCATCCATGTTATCCACACATGAATCCGCATGTACCCTTGCAATCAGAAGAATTTACAACTACCCGGATCATTCGCATTCGTCGAGACTGGATGGTTAAAGGAGATCTTGCTCCTACTTTTTCAAACCTATATCCGGAGATTCTAGACCCTTTGTTGCCCGAACAGGAGTTTCGTCGCATTATAGCCAAGGTCAACGGAGAGCTGGTTAAGGCATTCGACCCGTTCTCATTGCGCAACTGGTTCGATGCGGCCATGGGGTTGGTCACCGGCTGGCTGTGGGATGAGATGGGCTTTGCCGGGATCAAGAGCCACCTACACCGAGTAGAGGACTGGCTGGAGAAGTGGAATCGTGAAGTCGGATCCAAAGACGGGGTGCGGATCTGGAGTCTTCGACGCACGGCATATATGACATTGGATATCCAGATTCCGGATCCTAAAGTTGGGCTCGTCAACCCTGAAGATGCGTCGGTACCGGGCACAAGACCAGATACTGGCTTGGGCCCTGAGACTCCTACTGCGCCGGCAGAGGCCCATGTTCGATGATGACATGACAAGCATCCCTGTTTACATTTATATATTCTTGTTCTTCTTCCTCCTCTTCCTGTCCTCTTGAGCGTTCGTTTCTTGGTTGGTCGATCAACGAATTCTACTTCCACGATACCAGGCTTTTTGCTATTCCCCCTCTTTTGTGATACCAAAGATGGCGTTACGACTGATAGTCGTCTACCTCCTATTCTTAATGTTGTGCTCTATTCCTCTCCCCTTGTATTCATCAAGCAACTTGTAATTTTTTGGTGGCAGCCGCTGTATATTATTTGGCTTGCAGGATTAATGCTCAGTCCATACCATATAGCATAAGATATTGGCAACTTGTACTTGGTATTCAAGGAATAGCTCATGGTAGATAACTTCATACCTATGTAGTTACTACCTAGAGGCTAGGTGGTTAATGTGTAAGCAAGGAGCTCAGGCCTCAGGGGCCAATCACCGCCAGCTCCGCTCCGCACCGCATGCACTGTTCCAGTACTCCGTAGGTGGCAGCAGAAATGCCAAAGACAACGACAGTAAAGCACAATGATCTCCGGCATTCTCCTCTTCAACCAAAAGGGCGAGAACCTCATCTTCCGCGCCTTCCGCAATGACTGCCGTCCCCGCCTCGCTGACATCTTCCGCATCCAAGTCATCTCGAATCCGGAGGTGCGCTCGCCCATCCTGACGCTCGGCTCGACCACCTTCAGCCATGTGAAGCACGAGAATATATACTTGGTCGCGATTACCAAGAGTAATGCCAATGCCGCGCTAGTCTTTGAGTTTCTGTACCGCTTCGTGCAGATGGGAAAGGGTTATTTTGGGAAGTTCGATGAGGAGGCGGTTAAGAATAATTTTGTGTTGGTTTATGAGCTATTAGATGGTTGGTTTCTATCTCCTGTCGGAGTGTATAGAGGATGAGAGATGCTAAGTTTCTTGCTATCCAGAGATTATTGATTTTGGCTATCCGCAAAATACAGAGCTCGATACATTGAAGATGTACATCACCACAGAAGGCGTCCGGTCGTCCATTGCGAATTCGGCTTCGGATTCGAGCAGAATCACAATGCAGGCCACAGGCGCTCTCTCGTGGCGACGGGCAGATATCAAATACCGCAAGAACGAGGCCTTTGTCGATGTGATCGAGGACGTCAACCTACTCATGTCAGCCACTGGGACGGTCCTGCGCGCCGATGTCCATGGACAAATCGTAATGAGAGCATATCTCACAGGCACTCCCGAGTGTAAATTCGGACTGAATGACCGACTGCTGCTCGACGGGGGTGAGGCGGCGCCTGCAGGCAACCGCGAGGGTCGGACAAAGGCAACGCGTGCGGCAGCCGGCTCGGTCACATTAGAAGATTGCCAGTTCCATCAATGTGTGAAACTGGGTCGGTTCGATGCCGACCGCACTATTTCCTTCGTGCCGCCGGACGGGGAATTTGAATTGATGCGCTACCGGGCCACTGAGAACATCAACCTGCCATTCAAAGTGCACCCGATTGTGCGCGAGATAGGCACAACCAGGGTCGAGTACAGTGTTGCTATCAAGGCCAACTACGGTCCGAAACTGTTCGCTAGTAATGTTGTCATCCGCATTCCTACGCCGCTCAACACAGCCAAAATTTCCGAGCGCACCACGCAGGGCAAAGCGAAATATGAGCCGGAGCAGAACAATATTGTCTGGAGGATTGCGCGCTTTTCCGGCCAGAGTGAGTATGTCCTCACGGCAGAGGCGACATTGACGAGCATGACCCACCAAAAGGCATGGAGCCGGCCGCCGCTGAACCTCTCGTTTAACCTGTTGATGTTCACGAGTAGTGGCCTGCTGGTCAGATATCTCAAGGTGTTTGAGAAAAACAACTACAGCAGCGTCAAGTGGGTGAGATATATGACTCGAGCGGGAAGTTATGAGATACGGTACTGTACTCTCCCTTTTTCTCCTGCTATCTTGATTCTTTGCGCTGCAATATACTGACTGATGCTCTGTCACCAGGTTCTAATATTATGGAACGCTCCTTTAAGTATATAATTCGGACAAAAGCTCTATTCTTTACTGCATCCTGGCGCCGAACTGTCCATTCTTCTTCCCTTGAAACATACCCATCGCGTTTTCTTATTCTCGTCCTAACTATTAATTATTCATTACGTAGCTCATAGCTCTCTGTAAACTAGTCCAGTCGTCCAGTCTAAACTGCATCGCTAGGACCATCTCTCTGGCTAAGCCACCAGTAAACGTTAACTAAGTTAGCTTACTGGCATGCTGAATCTGACACGCACTAAGTAAGTTATTAATTAATTAAACGCATAACTAAGGTACGCTGCATGTAGCTATCTTGACACGTGGATTGCATTGCATGAGCCTGTGAACAGTGCGGAGCGGAACATGCAGGACTGCAATATGTAGGTACTAGGTACATATCACATAGTTACACACTGTACGGAGTACCCGACCTTTGTTTATCCCCTGTTGGCGTCTTCTTACTTTTTTCTTGAGACGATTGATATTGATTATAAAACAAGGAGTCAAAGCTTGGGACGGAACGGCTCGCTCGGCAACGGGCCGTCTTTATCAATAATCAATAATCAATCACGGAAATGAGATATGTAGAAGAATGTCTGAATAAAGATATGCAATGAACAATAAAACTATCGTCTTAGTTACAGTGAAAGGACAGACGTTGGGAATCGGACAAATCGAAAATCGAAAATCGGAAATCCAGCCTGAAAATTAGATCATGTAAAGAATGGAAAAAGAAGACAAAAAATATGTGAAAATATAAAGAATGTGCGAATCGACACAAACAAAAAAGAAAGAAAAGATAAAGAAACAGGAATAAAGTCAACTCGTCCTAACACCTTCCCTGGGTATCTTCCATAAACAAAGCCCGTCTCTTGACACTGACGTCGAACTCCATATAATGCTTGATGATAGTGATGAATAGATGGTGGCAATGATTGAAAAATCAGAATCCGGCCCGACCTCTAATGACAGAGCCTAGATAGACTGATAATGGCTTTCTCTTTTTTGTTTTACTTGTCCTTTCAAGATGGTAAACATCAACACCAAAAGTCAAGAATGTTGGTTGCTTTCAAGACGGCTCATCAAAGCAACTGTCTAGCCGGCCGCGTACAAACGGACCAGAGCCGCGACGAAGCCCAATGTTGCCTTCCCCAAGAAGCGCTTGCCAACGTTTGCCAACACTAGCATTGTCTTTGCCAATGCGACGCGCGCATTCGTCCCAATCGCGCTTTGAGAGTTTGAATTTCTCCAATACCATATCGACCAATTTCTCATCTTCTTCGGCCGTCCAGCCAGCCATGTCTGTGTCTTCAACTTCGATTGATGGGACGACGAACTGAGGAAGCGTCTCTCCGTGCGGGTGAAAGTCGACTTGTATTTGTTGTATTTGTTCTTGTTGACGTTGCTGAGGGATGCAAACTGGTGACGCACAGGTGTATTCGTCCAAAGCTTCAAAGTCGGCAATGCCTAACCCGAGCGGTATGTGATAAGGAAGACGCCGGCGGCGTTTAGGGGTTGAGTAGCCGTCGCGCATTCCGCATTGGTCGTCTTCATATACACTGCGACTGCGCTTACTGCGAGTGCGCGGCGGTGTGGAAGGTGTCTTTGCCCGTGTCTTAGGTATACTGGGCTTGGGAGTAGCTGAGCGACTGGCAGATTTGCGCGACCGAGTGTTGATCTTGACAGCCTGGATATTCTGCTTATTCTGCTTATTCTCGTGGTGGAAAGGACTCGCGAGGCGCATAGAACGGGGAGGCGGAGCCGACGAAGGGCCGGGCGAGACGTTAAGTAGGGTCTGCAGCTTGCGACTGACGCCCATCAAACTGCCGCTGAGGCTGTCGCTCGACGGTGGAGGAGTGGGCGACAGGCCGCGATAGTACGGCTGGGCCAGGAATTTCCTGGTGTCGCAGGACAGCGCAGACTGCATCAGCATATTGATGGTATAAATAATATATGTATCGAATGACGAGCGGGAGGATTGTATGTCCAAAGAGGAGGTTTCCAGCAAGCGGCGCAACCCAGAGACGGAGGCTGGGGAGCGAGCCAGCGGATGGCAGATGCGCCGGGGGATGGCGCAGGCCACAACAGACAAAATCGATAAAAATAGCGGTAGAATCGGCGGACGAAGAGCGAGCGATAGCGTGAAGCGTGTTTGCGACGGGATGCGACGAGGTGGTTGCGATGGCGAGCGAGGAAGTGGTGAGTGAGTGAGTTGAGGTGAGTAGAAAGAAGGAAAGGAAGGACGGGAGCGAAGGGCAATTTTTTCGGGGGGGAAAGAGGAGGAAAAGGGAAAGAAGTACCTTCCCGACTGGCCTGCCCGGGCACCTGCCCTGCGCGAGCGGTGGGGCTTGCGCGGAAGGAGCTTACCCTGTCGTTCCTTCCTTCCTTTCCTTCAGTATTTCCTCTCTAACTTCAGTGCCACTACAGTTATACTTAGTTATTACTTCCTACTCCAGGTTCATCTCTGATGTAGTTACGGAATAGTTCTGGCAGGCTAATATCAGCTCTTGCTCGGAGTGCTGTTGTGCAGTGTGATATCACATCATCCACGAGCGCCTACTACATAGTACGTCCACCACCGACGAGTACTCCTGCAGATCCGCAACGTTCCCGAATCGCGAGTGGGCTGGAGCCTGGAGGGGGTGAGTGGATCGCCTGAAGGGGGGGGACCTTGAGACCGTTTCCAGTGTTGCACCGGCCCTAACTACGACTACGTACTTTCATCGAGATCCTAACCCCACGAGCAGGCGCTGTGCCTCCAACGCAAGGATGGCCAGTCCATCGTGCCTCTGCAAGGACCGAATCTATGGTATATTCTCCGGTTTCCCCTAGCAACTATCCTGATGTTCCTATCTAGACATCTCTTCCTTTATTCCCACCTGCAACAAGTGTCAAGCGCAGACAATGAATTCTCCTAGGGGCGTGGACCACAATCAATTTTCCGGGTTGTGCAGTGTGTGTCGCCTTGCGTCAGAGTCGGTCACCTGGAGAAGCACGGACTAATTTCGGGCTTTCCTCGTGATCGAGTTTGCCGTAGATTTCATACTACTGCCTACGTACGTCGTACACTGCGAACGAGTGGATTGCTCAGTAAGTTACATCAGAGAGAAAACACGTCTCGACGCGACGCGCTCGTGCTGTCCGACCCACCAGCCAATCATATCCGCTCAATCAGAGTTTGGCCTGAACGCCCAGGCACGAAGGCTGCAGGCAATATAACCGGATTCGGAAGGGAATTCTGCTTGACGTCCGGCGCTTAGGCCTGTGCCAGTCTCCAGATCAGGAGACTTCTGAAGAATTGATTCGTGTTCTCTAAGCTCTTCACTTCGATCTCAACCTTTCTTGGTTGCACGTACTTTTGTCCCGCTCAAAGCGCTGCTGAAACTACTCCTTTGGCGGTGTCCTTATTCCCGCTCGTTAAGATACATACGTAGAAACATTTCGAAAGTACAGCTATCAACTATAGTCGAGCTGGAGAGCACCGCTGACATCATAGGCGTTTCTAGTTAATTCATCGCTAACGAACAAGGTCTAGACAAGGCTAGTCCTACATATGACTCTATCAGTCTATCTTATCGGCTCATCTAGGCTAACGCTTCGTTAGTGTCGTGCAATTCAATTTGATGAAGTCAGGGTATCACGCATTCCTCTGCTCGACATCAGTTGATTGATTAGCCTCGCTGCCTCCGTCTTGCAATGATAGTAGTCCATATTGCGCGCAGACTAACCGTTCGTCGTAGGGCAGTTACGGTCAGCGAGGGGTTTGGGCACCTGTTTAGTGGGCTGTCAATAGTTCAACGTTCCTTTCCTCCCTAGACAACTGTCTCTTCCTAAGGCAGAAAGTCGCGGTAGACAGAAGTGAGCACTCAGCCAGCAGGATTCAAGGAACGATCAATAGTCAGTTCTGTCTTAGTAAATGATGTCATATCTAGTGCCAGCTAACCAATGCTTGCTACACATTATGATAGCCCTAGATAGAATATACGTAGAACTTAATCTTGATGTTACCTAGGTAGTCAATCGATTGACTGCCTACCATCCCAGGAATCACCAGGGGTGGTTTCCATTTTAGGAAATTAATATCGATGTATTGACATTGCATAGTGCGGTAACCTCTCCTTGAAAGTGATGGAAGGAAACTATAGTTAACATAGCATAGAGTGGCTGGCAATACACTAACAAATTGGTTTCCACTACTATGTTGGTTGATATAGCACGCATACCAGAAGGTGGCAGTTGTCAAAGGAACAAACATGTGCAGGACGCATCCTGTATGCACTACTATGTACTATGTAGGTACTATGGCGTATAATGCAGTGCAATGCTCTGCAGACGCCCTCGAGGCAAAACGCCCGGATACTAGATAGACAGATCGACCCTAAAATCTCCCATGGCGACAATCAAAACCCTCCCCGCCCCCCTTCGCGCACCAATAAAAAGGGGAGGGAGGCGCAAGGGATCTTGAAGCCAGCCGCCATTGAAACATGTTGTCTACTGGCACGATGCGGCTGGATCGGAAGGTAGAACGAATCGGGAAATACTTCTTATTCTATACATACATATGTACTTACCTAGTACATACGTGCAGTACGTAGGATCGGGTTAGATTTTGGTCTCTACTCCGTATAGCTTTATGCATATCGGTTAATATTACTTAGATTGCTTACACATCTTCAGATAGTCCAACGTTTAGCATAGTGCAATGTCCTCGATTGAAGCTCAATCATGAAATATCGACATCAAATAGTCATGTAAGGGTTTGCTAGTCATTCATTAATTGTGCAAACTCTCGATTCAACGTATAGTTACTACGTAGTTACTTTGCTTAGATAGACCATAGTGGTATTCGTGCTCATACGAGTCTGTGGCTAGAGAGAGGCAGGTGCATGCACCAAACAAGGGATGCGATCTTTCCGGTGGCTGGTGAGGTTGCACGTTAAGATTCTCATCGAGCAGTAGGCACCACACCCCCGCCAAATCAAGAGTGTAATTAGCTCATTAAAGGAGAAACAATATTGTCTTATTCTTGGTCTCTCTATGTTGCCATTGCTTGGTAAAACTAGTTAGCCCTAACCGGACCAAGAACGAGAGCCGCCCACCAACCAGGTTTGGTGATAGAAGTGAATGTGTAGTTGCAATCGAAACTATTTGCATAAATTTATTTCCCATGGAAAAGTCATAAAATTTCATGTATGTAGTAGTAATGATATTATGGCTCAGTTGGGAGCATGTAGAGCTACTGTAGATAGCCCTATTATCTCCCTATATAGGAAGGCGGATTACCTGGCTAGGAATCACCTTATCAGAAAGTACATCTACATATGATATATGCACCCATATAGAAATGCAGGTACCAATATATCCCGTACTCAAGCAAAAAAAGTTGCACGACGAGTTCATGCAAGTCATTGCCAGGTTACCGGGCTAATGCAACGCAAGACGAGATGCATCTCAATACATCGAAACCTCCTTGCTGCGTTGCTACAGTAACAAACTTATCCAAACATACGCAATCTCATTACTATTGCTCTACCTAGGTAGACACCAGGTAGTACTAGTTGGGAAACTAACGTAAACAACCTCCTTATCAAGCATGCGTACTCAGTTGTCTGTTGATCAAACCAGGGTAGCTGTAAGCGATAGTAAAATTCATAAACTTGTACTCCGTACTGAGAAATTTGCCCCAGTCACCTGAGGGTGTTTACAAAGGCAATCTATGGCATAATTGGTCGATATGAGGTTTTGTAAAAAGCTACCTAGTTATGCGCGACGCATTCGATGAGGACGACTATGAAGAGGAGTTAGAGGTGGAGCGGAGAGTCTGGAATTCGACCATGGGGTATTTACATAAGGCTGTTGTTGCAATTGCACAAAGTAGTCCAGGTTTTGTAATGAAAATTATCAATGTCCACTCATTATTGTATGCTAATTATAACAGAAAACAATGATGCATCGCATCAGCTACCTAGGTAGCATGCTTGATCGGTAGATCGCAACATATAGATATATCGAATCATTTCCACGCATTTGCCACTTAATATCCATTGGAGATCCACACTCAGTGATCCAGTACCTCTAGATTTCGCCATATAGCACTCGCCTTTTCTTCCCAGTGATCATATTCTCGATTTCTTCGTAGACTTCTGCTTCTTCCTCTGATTGGGAGAGCGTCTCATCCAAACGTCTCTTTTTCCCTGCCACTGAAATCGAAGACAGCAACGGTATGTCTGTGCTGATGTTACTGTCATCATTTGCATTTTCCGAAATGTATAATCCCGGTTTTTGAGCTTCTTTCAAGATACGTTTCGATCGTGAGCGATGTTCCTCGTTCCCATTGAATTTGGTAGAGGTCAGGAACTGTTGTGTTTCAGAGAATGCTGTGCTCCATGCCCGTGGACTGAAAGAGCGACGGATGCTATGTGATATCTGAACGTCGTTGAGTCCGAGGTCCTCGTGAACACTGTGTCCATGGCTCGACATTTTCACATTATAGGGCTTGTTATTATTCTTCTCCACTGTGCCGTATTGTTTGTGATAACTATCCTTAGGCGGTCTGCTGCTTCGAAACTGCAATTTCGAAGAGGATTGCTCAACACTTTTTGAGGGCCACACCGAACGAGCACCAGCTTGCAGCAATTTTTCGTTCTTATGGACTGGTCTGGTGCTTCGAGGACACCAATCGCGGATAGCATTTTCATAATTGTGTTTCAACTTCAATTTGTATTGTGCGTTTGTGAACCAGGAATGCTGCAGGGCCTCTTGTACAGTCAACCTCTTCGTTTCATCGAGGACGAGTAATGAAAGAACAAAGCTTTGTGCCCAGGTGCTTGCCTTATCCCACCTTATGTGCATAAATACTTCATTCAAATCCCCAGGTTCAGCATCGTCGGGGGTTCCTGAAGCCGAAAATGGAAATGGAGGAGTTCCAATCAACAAAACTACAGTGATGCAGCCGACTGACCAGAGATCGACAGATTTCGTATAACCTCGTAGGCTCACTTCTTTGTACACTTCCCTGAGTAGTAGTTAGTTCAAGATTTTGACTGGAGAAACAAAACCAATTCATAAAGTAACTCTGCTAAAAACTCACGGAGCAGTGTAGTCCCATGTTCCCACAACTGTGCACATCCGCTCGATCCCAGAAGACAACATTTGCGCACAACCGAAGTCTGCAAGTATGACTCGACAGTAGAGTCCATGGGAGGCCATGAGGATATTCTCTGGCTTGAGGTCACGATGAACAATATTTTTATTGTGCAAATAATCCAGGGCAATTAGTATCTGTTGTACGATGGAAGCTGCATCAAAGTCACTTATACTATCACCCTTGGATTCGATAAAAGTGAATAGATCACCAGCAGTGATAAGCTCTTCGAAGATAAATCTACTCATGTCAGCAATGTAAACCCCATAACCACGAAGCACGTTCACGAACAGTGAATTCTCCGTTTGGATTACTTTTTCGACACCAACAATATTGGGCTAATACAATTGAGTCAGTCGCAAGTTCATAGTTACGAGACGGGTCATCTTACGTGGCATAGCTTCTGGAGAATGAATATTTCTCGTTTCTGCAATTCGAACATATCCGTGCCTGTACTTTTCCTAGTCATCTTGACCGCGCGAAGATTTACCACCTTACAGGCGACTTGACTGGCGCTGTTGAGGTTGACGGCCATGTGAACCTGTCCGAAACTACCTTGCCCGAGTATCCGATCCGTAATCAAATATTCGTCCGCAAAATCCTGTCTGTTATTAGTAGAATAAGACGAGCTGTTGCAGGAGCACAACCTTTGCTTCCTCTTTCTGGACTGGCGTCAGTGGCTTTTCAGACTGGCATTCGGACCTGAACTCTAGAAGACTGTTGGAGGACAACCGGAGAATGTCGCCATCGCTGAGAAGGACGGCACTCCCGTTTCTCCTGTCAATCCGCTGCCCGTTCCAGAAAGTCCCGTTGGTAGACATATCCTGGGCATAGACCAAAGGGGCAACCTCCAGGGGATTGTCGAAGTCGTAGACTACGGTGTAAATGCGGAGGTGCAGGCTGGAGACGCAGGCATCGTCAAGCACAAAATCGCTAAGAGCATCACCAGTCTTATTAGCGCCATATACAGAAACAGACAGCCGATCCATACCATGTCTTTCGGTCTCTACCGACAAGAAACGGGCGGTAGGCCGAGATAGGACGAGGCTCTGAGACTTGCTTCGTTACAGGGTCCCAGCGGTACAGCTTTCCTATGCACTGGAGAATATCCATCTCACCAGAATGAGCGATTAAGCTGGAACAATGAACAAGTAGAAGTAGAAGTAGAAGTTGTGCACGGAAGGAATCTGTGCGGAATTTGGCAATTGCTATATACGGGAATGCTACGGGGGAAGGAGCACGCCGTCTGACGAGGCAGGCGCTGCCTTCCTGGATAACTCAGGCATCTACGCCAGTCACCTGATGTCTCTGGTATAACTGGGCATAGTCTGCCTCATCTCCATCCAGCACTATCAGGATATCAACGACAGACAGATTCAACCCCTCTGCATCCGGCGAATCCTCTCCTCAGCAGCCCGAGCACGACGCTCCCGTTCCAGTCTCGCCCTCATTTCAGGGGTCATTCCACGCATTTCATCTTCTCTCTTCTCTGCAGCCGTCTTGTCTCCCGAGGATAGCTTCTTGCCACCGGCATTTTTTCGCTTCTCCACGGCTGCAGCATTGGCAGTTTCCTCCGCTTTCAGTCGTTCTATCTCGGCTTTACGACGGCTTGCTTCTTCTTTTGCGGCTTCTTCTTTCTGCTGTTCTTGACGTTGACTGACCTCAGCTCGAGAGATTGATGAGGGAACATGTGCCGCTTCCCAGTCCCAAGCTGATTCGCCCATCTCGTGCCTAGCGACTCGGAACGCATCGCGAGTGGCGCGGTCGCCAGCAAGGTCGAACGGCGTCTTCCCTTCGCCGTTCTTTACAGTCGGATCAAATTTGGCTTTGGTCAAAAGTGATGTCACAAGTGCAGGGGAATCGGAGTTGGCGGCAAGATGGAGCGGAGTAGGTGCGTGATAATTCTGAGGTGCGTCTGTCGGAAAGAACTTAAATGATGGAGGGACCGCATTGTTTGAGATATACGATAGGAGAGCGGGGGCCTTGGAGCGGCGAATGAAGGCCTGGATCTGTGAGGTATGTAGCATTGCAGTTTCTTCTTCTTCCGACAGTTTTGGTGCTTTTGGCTGCGCACTAGGCTTGGAAACTTTTGCACTTGTCTCACGTTGCTTTGTTTGCGCAGCTGCTAATGCAGCTTCATCAATCTGACTAACTTTGGCTCGGGTCAGCTCCTTGAAGCACCTCATCAGTTCGGCCTGAGTCGCGCGACGTGTGCTGAATGGGAAACTCCTTAGCCTAGAGTCATTATTTCGGAGCACTTGTCCTTCATACGGGCCAAACAAGGTCCTTCGGTTGGTGTTCCCCGTAGCTCGAACAAATAGAAGTTGCGCTGTGTCAATCATGGATTTCCATTCCTTTAGGAGAGCGCGAATATCATTTTCAAGCGCAGCTTCGTTATACCTTCGCAAACTTGAACCAGCTGAATGCGCAGCACCCTTAGCTGAATCATTGGCTGACTGCGAGCCACCTTGCTTCCTACGCGTCGTGTAGCGATGGAACGTCTTGTGCGCGAGGACTCTGGCCTGTCGTTCCTCGATGCCACCGTGGCGCTTTTGTATCTCAGGAGCAAGTTCAATAGTCATGGCAGCGAAGTGGCCGCCACCTATCATACACATGAAAATATGCGGACCATGATGTGCAGCAGCATTTTCTGCCTTATTCACTCGCCTGATAGGCTCAAGTTGTTTCCTTCGCAAAGAGTCCACAATGTGCTCCGGCTCGTCCTGTTCTTCGTTCGAAAAGAGCGCTTTATATACGCCAATAGCCGTGTTTGAAGGTAGATCGGGGCTCGAAAACCATATTATGGGCTGTCTGCCGAGAGTACTCTTCTCCTGCGGCGCATCCCTGCGCCCTTCCCCTTCTTGTGAAATTTTAGCCTGCTTCTTTAACAGAGCCACCAAATTCGAGTCCGATGGGTGTGGTTCAAATTCATCTTCATCTGACTCAGAGCTCTCAGAACCCGAGATTGACTCATCTATATCTCCGATTGCTTTTGTGAATTCGGATTCGGTCAACAATCGATTGCCGCGTAGTTGCGCCTTGACGTTATATCGATGATGATCCGATCGCGCGTGGTCACGATGCTCTTGCACACTTGGAAAAGATATTTTACAAAGAGTACATGAGTTTGATGTAGGTATCGTGTTGATCTCTCTTTCAGAAGATTCGGTGGCGATATGAGCAGCTGTATCTGTTGTTGAAGAAATAATGGGGT
The DNA here is from genome assembly GCA_023625875.1 of Trichocomaceae sp. PYS4502. Lineage (NCBI taxonomy): Eukaryota > Fungi > Ascomycota > Eurotiomycetes > Eurotiales > Trichocomaceae > Trichocomaceae sp. PYS4502. The sequence continues at coordinate 3,648 of JAMAFX010000241.1, read as the reverse complement.
GAGCGTAGGATTTGGGCGTTAGATTTGACAGGAGCTTCGACGGAAGGTCATATACTAAATGCAGCCACCTGAATCAGTTCAAATCATTCCAGCAGAAACTTCTTAAGCAGTACTTACTGTATAGCGGCCCCTTCAGAAAGTCCTCGGCTTTCGATGTGTCGCTCGCCATTGTTGCGCGTCAAGGTGGAATCCAGATGACAGAGAGTGGCGGCTCGGTGGGCTGAATTTATGTTATCGCGACCCGCCCCTCCGATAACTTACATAAGCGATAAGAATCTGCGACATACAACGTCGGGTCGTTTCTTTCTTAGCCTTCCTCTTTCAACTGTTCTTTATTCTTAATTATTTTTATTTTCAAAGGACGTGTTTCTGCATTATTTCTACAGACATTGAACTTCGAGTGAAGCTTGAACTGCACTGAGTCACGATGAGTGATTGATATCTATGAGGCTTAGCTTGTTTCCTCTTTAGGTAACTAACTACTAATTATGACTCATGATGGATTCTCCTGCTTGTCTGCCTACTTTGCACGGCATTCAGGAAAGTGATTTAAAGATTAAGGCGGTATGCTTCTTAGCATGTATAGTTTGAATGTTCCATATAGGAATAAAAGGTAACCAGGATACTGACCTTCCGGTACAGATTCGCCATACCAGTAATACAACCAGTGCCTCTTATGCTTAAGTATAGAACCAGCCAGTCACTCTGACCAGCAAGAGCGACGAATTGTTGCTTTTCGGTGTATCAGCTCTTCCCCATATCTAATCCGGGGCCGAACTCGGCTGTCGCTCCCTCGCAATTGACGCGATTGTTCCACAGGTAAGCTTGACGGCTACAATGTTTGGATGCTTCCCGAAGATCTGCAACATCCCCGTGTTCACATTGAGACCGCCCATGATGCCCGGGAAACTGTAAATGACAAGTGGGATTGGTGAGGCGGAAGCAGCCTCCTCGAAGAAGCCGATAATGGCATATTGATCAACCGCAAAGTGGAAGTACGATTGCACCAAAACCAAAGGAAATCAGCCCCAGCTTCAGCAGCAAGTTTTGTATCCTCGATGATTGCTTGTGTGCATCTACCAAATGTACCACAAGTGAGGGCGAGCTCTAGGACACCATGTGGTTTTCTTGTATTATATGTGGTGATATTATTTCACGAGCTGCCCGTGACTCATCTACAGTCTCCTAGCTAGACGAATTTCGCGCCAGTAAGTCTCTGACTGCTTTTATGCAATGCTCGCACTAATCATAATCCCAAGTATTCTTTAGCCCGTCAAACCAATCAGGCCCTTAGTTTCGGGAATTGGCCTCAATCATGATCCAGATTACACTTTTTACACCGTGCCCTTCTAGCTTTGACACGCGATGGAATGACAAAGGCTACGACTTCCCCGCTACCGACGAGTTTCCTCTAATGAGGCAACGTCCACTGGACGGCCGACATGGCTTCATTCTTCATGCTGTGTGTTATGATCTTCTTCATAAAATTTTTAGTCCCGAAGAGATCCCTTTGACGCGCCTCTGGGAGATTTGCAAATCTTGTCCTTTTCAACGTCTCGGCATTAGTTGGGGTCACGATTATGGAGGAATAACGGACTTAGAGCACAGATACCCATGGAAGGATCGAGATCTTGGTGCAGTTCATGAAGCCCATCAAGAAAAATCCTCGGACCCTTGGAGTATACCAGAACTTCAACGGCTCTCACAAGAAATACAGCCTAACAGCACCGGGTTGCCCATGGAGTTGGGATTCGAAATGACTTTGAAAGATGGCCCAGCATTCCATAACGTTTTTACAAAACTTCCGCTTGAAACTCTTGGATACATAGCGACGTACTTGGCAACAGATGACCTCAAAGCTTTAGCTCGGTCTTCAAGACTACTGGCAATGATCATCCCGTCCTCATTGGGGCAGTCGTTCTGGGCTTCTAGGTTCCAATATCCCTTCGAGTTCGACTTCATTTTTGAAGCGCGCTCTTCTAAACGTAGACTAGATTGGAGGTCGCTCTACTTACACTTACTAAAAGAGATGCGCTGCTCCGACGGTTTGCGGAATAGAAAACGTATCTGGGGTCTTATACGGTCTCCACTCTCAGAACTGCTCCGTCTGCGCTGGAATGGTGATGCGGTCTCGCCATCACAGGACGAGAATAAAAGACTCATCTGGAAAGAGGTTCACGGAAAACTCGAACCTCTTGAACCTGCTCCAAGATCATCTCTATTAGGTACAGGTTGCAAACGATTTCGTCTGCAACGAACTTGTATTCCAAGCCGTCTTCGTCAAGCGGAGATCTTCACTATCTTGATAGGAAATTCAATTTACCTTACCGGACTCAGTCTCATTTCTAGCGAAGGGCCGATGGTGCATTTAGGATATACACCAAAAGGAGCGCCCCCATTCCTAAACTCTACCAGCGAGGTCATAGATGCCACGAGCATATGTGGTTTTATCTTAGCAATCGGTTCAAGAGGGATCCAAGCGCTAAAAGTTGCCACTTGCGCAGGCCAGTTATCGCACTGGGTTGGCTGTCCTGATGGTTTGCCCAAAACACGACGTCTCATATCGACTTCAGAGTCTATAGCTGCTTTAGAAGCGGGTTTTGATGTAAGAGTTCCCTGCCTTCCTCATATAATTTCCAGTTCATTGAAAATATTTGCCAGGGATTTAAATTGGTCAGCTTGGCGGTAGGAGAAATGCCGTCTCCTTTCATTGATGTTTCAACGCCTAACTAAACCGAATCATTACGAGATAGCGCATTATGGTTTCCTGATATCCCTGACAGGCACTTGCGCTTCAATGAGAGTTGTTTCACAGGGATAGACACCCCTGCTTCCGAATTTCACCCTCTGTGCTATATATTATTCGCAGGCTCTGGTATTAATCACAAGCAACGCCTGACAAAAATTTCAGCGCTCTTTCAAGAAAGACTTGTAATGGTTATCGATTTCCACTTTGATCATGGTGATGTTCGAAGGCTAGGCTACCAGCGCCAGGAGCTCTCAGAATATCAAGTTTGCGAGTTTTCTATTGATAATGCTAATGGAGAGGTCCTGGACAGGGTTGAAGTCGATGTTGATCTTTCGTCTATAAACAGTGCTCATACAATAAGCTTTCATAAATACGGGAGGCTTAGGTCGTTTATGGTAGGTGATGTTACTTGGTTACAGTTTATATGGGTCATTACTTACCCTTGAACTGGGATTATCGCAGATTTTTAATCTGCTGCGCTCATGGTGCACTGTAAGGTCGGGAAGGCCATTACTTCAATATAAGGAAGGAATGCCAACTGTGGCCAATCCCTTAGCTACATTCTTGATGTGTGGTCATTATATTAGCATCTTTTTGCGTCAATGCCGGCGCTCTAAGACTCTCGAAGTCACCTATTTCGGACGTGTCGCTTCATTCAATTCGTCAAAACCACCATCATAGCCACAATCTGGGTTGGCAACGGTTGTCTTTCATCACTTCAAGTTCTTAGAAGGGCGGCTATTAGTGTGATCTTTTCCAGCCGGATCACCAGTCCGCTGTTGATCCTGTGCGGTGGCTTCTATTATTCGTTGAGAAACACTGATTATTATTTGCTAATACCCCGCTCGACTTTTGTCATGCGGATCCTCTCTAATATGCGGCAGAGAAAACCTCCGGTT
>JAMAFX010000240.1:0-33473 GCA_023625875.1 Trichocomaceae sp. PYS4502 | reverse complement strand
GAAGCCATCTGACCAATTAAATTACCTACTTCAAAATTACCGCTAATCACGACTAGCGCTGCCGGGCAAGGGGATACATGTATTGTAAATAAAACTTCGTATCAAGAAGTATCCCTTTAGTTGGGGAGTAGCATATTTTAGTACGTTATAGCGTGTTTTTTTGGTATTTTTGCTATCTCGCGCTCCCGATTGGCCACTTTTTAATTACAGCCCTTGACCGCCTCCGGCTGCCTTCACCGCCCACCTCCGTCAACCCTATATAATTTCTTAGAGAAAAGGATCACATAGAAAGAAGCTCTAGTAATCTCTCTATATAACTATAGAGCCCGGTTGGCACTATTGATTTTGGCGGCTTGCTGCGCTCCGTGGTTGGAGGCAGGTCTCAATCGGGATTAGCGTATTAGTAAGGATCTCTAACAGCTCGGCCTGGTCACGTGTTAGTTTACTGCCAGCTTTCACCGCTTGTAGATAGATTTGTCGAAGACCTCATGCGTCGTGTTTGTAAAACCTCAAGCAACGTTTTAGTCTAAAATACAATGCTATCCTTTTCTTGACCTCGTGCCGTGACAAGTACAAGACCATTTGCCTCAGGAATTTGCAGCTCTTTCTTCACCCAGGCCTCAAGACAGCGGCTAATGTGATCTTTCCACGTCGTTCGACACAGGAACTGGTACATCCGCTTTGATGGTGGCAATTCCAGGTCATGTTAACAGACCGGACAGCAGCTAGGATCAATAATCGTGCTATCATGAATAAGGAGATCGCATTGAATCATCAGATCCGGTGACTGGAGATAAGATAGGCAATATTGTTCCTAATTATACTTCTTAAGAAACCATCTATCGCAGCGAAAGCAGAATTCCGCAAAATCATTAGTTTTCCAGAGAGATGCCTTATGACATTAATAAATATGTTTCCAGCCCTGTGGGCCTGCCTTATGACTAAAAATGATAGTCAGAATGCATTTATCCCAAGCATGAGAAAGAGAATACTAACCTCACAGTCTTTTTGCATTTTCTATTCCTTAACAGCCTCACCTGGGTTTTATAGTGGCATTTGTTGTCTTCCAAGCCCAGACGAACCTCAATCTCATATTTCCACCTACATAGTGTGATCATATCGTCCAGGACTTGACATCCTAACTCACTCTAAAATGTTGCAACTTGGAAAATATTAATAGCCAGGCGTTGGTGGGCAGGCATCATCTGACAGGCTCTGCTGAACCGTGACCAATGCGGACCTAGTATATAAATGTTATCTGTCTCCTCATAAGGGGCCGGATATAACTGCGCTTGCTGATATTTTCAGAGTTCCTTGTCAACCAGATTTCTTTTCTTGATATAGAGAGCGGTTTGTTTCTTTTGCACGTCATCTGAAGACCCTTTTAGATCGAGGAGAGCTGTTTCAATCTCCAGATAATCCTTATGATTCTCTAATTCGTGCTGTTTCTCTGCTGGTAGAGCCTGGTATAGATTAAAGTTTTACTGAAGCGATAGTCCTTGGAAAAGATTGTTAATATATATATGTACCTTTTCTTCAAGATATACAGCTTGCCTGTTAGTGCCATTTCTTAGAGCATAATGCTTAGAATAGGTCGTGGGATTCCAATGCCCAGCGTGGATTATTCGCTGGGCCTCCAGGTAGATCTTGTCTGATAACTGTCAGCTAATCAAATATACTTCAATGGACACAGTGGGGAACTATACTAATTAAATACAGGCCTTCTGCTTGGAAATCATGCAGTAATAGAGTATCAGCATATCCAGTTCATATAGCCAATTCCCTTAGAATCTTTGAAAGCGTTGCCGTCTTTTGGATCAGCCCGTCTAAGCCTTCAAACAAAGGGCAATCTGGATCCTTCTAATCTAGGATATAGACTTCATCCAGTAGGAGAGCAGGGATGTTAAAAACATCATCCATGGTATGACAGTCTTGTAGCCTGTTGCATGCGATCAATATAGCAAAGATAGACAATATTGGGTTTACAAGTAGTGGATAGCCCTTTATATAACTCATGTTCTGGCCTGGCAATTAAGGATTGTCAGCATGGTGCTGAAAACCAGGTCAAAGGAAACCTGAGCTTACTGCTTCTCAGATAAGTCTATCAGTCCCTTCACATCCTTTACCACCTGGACTGCGAGCTCAGGCTCATTAAGTTTGTTCTGAATGACCGCAAACTTGATATTCTGGATCAATAAAGAGATTAGTTGAAGTCTCTGTTAATTGATTAAGATTGTTACTGACCTTACAATATAAACCTTGTCCAGAATTTTTATGAGAAATACCTTCAAGGTACTCACAGATTCTCGCGGAAGAAAACACATATAATTGCAATTAAGCCCATGTGCTTACTCTTGTGATTGGTAGCTTGTATTCATGCCAGTCATTTTCCTATAAATGCCGGCTGAGATTAATAAAGTGATTCTTCCTTGCATGTTTACATTTTTACTTGAATTTCTTGCACCCACACTCAGGGAATACCGTCTGCTTAAGGAACTAGGAGAAGATAAACGTAATTGACAGATAAAGAATGTGGTAGCTACATACATTTGTCACACTGAGAGTGATATAGCCTGGGATAGCGTCGTACTCGCGCTTGAAGCCTGCTGTAAATCTTCTCCATACCTGCATAACAGAGCCTTGGCCAGCGGTATTATTATTGTATATGCCTTCAATTCCCTAAGCAATGTAATGCATAAATTCTTTCAATGACTCTAAATCATAAGCACTGGTCACCGGGTTTTTTCTCTTATAAGAGCAAAATCTATCATGAAGACATTAGGAATCTTATAAAGACGCGGTACGGGCCCAGAAGGGATCTAGAAGACTTACTCTTTCTACTTCTCTTACATACTATTATAACTATCTTTCATCATGTCGTCAATCTTACTGTTAACCTTCGAGCCATCGATGCCTCTTCTGTGACTCTCTGCCCCATTCTCAAGAGCCTTGGCAAGAAAAGATTTGGAGCCTTAAGCTGGCATTACGTCAAGATTTTACTGCAGAACCTTATGGGAGAAATAAGAGAGAAGACGGGGCTAGGCTGTACTTTGACGGCGACAGCGGACTCAATAAATACTGGCTGAGAAGGCCCTGCACACTGCATTTGGGTCCCACATATAGCCACACGACAGGCACATTTGGTCCATTTGAATGCGACGGCGCGGGCTGAATACCAGGGGGTTGAGACAGGCCATTATGAGAAACTCGTCTAAAGTTGACAATATTCGATGGCAGGCTGTGGTGGAAAGCGTGAGTGAAAAAAAGGCCAAGATGGGCACCGCAGAGCGAGTAGCGTTGAGAGGGACCGGAGCGGACGGGAGCTGACGCGCGAGGTGAGGGGAGGCGCGGGAGAGTGAATGGGAGTCTCCCGGGAGTCGAGGGGAGTCGAGGGGGAGTCGCGCACACAAAAGCGGCAAGAGAGTGAGCTCAAACTGGCCACCTCCAGAGCAGCATTTTAGGGGATCACTACCTAGGTAGTTTAATTAACGCTGTCTGTGTCAAGTTTCACGAATGCCAGTTCCCCAGGCAATGGAGCCATTCTTCCTCAGGGAACCTTGTATTTGGAACGATATGCATGCTTTTACTGTATAACTACTGTGCGCACGATCAAGTTAGTTAGCTGTAGCCGAGTAACTGTAGTAGTAGTACGTACTACGTAGTCTGATGATTCGACTCATTCGAGAATCCCATGAGGATCCGCTGCGAGCAACTGGAATTGGTAAATACGGAGAGTTAAGTTGAGTCTTGATAAGTTGACTTCAAGCCTAGTGAACTAACTCTAACTTAGTTACTGTAACTAAGTCTAACTCGGTCTAAGACTGGGGCTGGCTGCAATTGCATGCTCTTCTTCTAGATCTTTACTTAGGTGCAGTTAACTTGATACGGAGTAGATGTCCACGGGTATACGAGGTTATTTTTATTGACTTCTGTGTGCTCTTACTTCTGCTCCAGCTGAAGAAAGAAGAAGGCCTTGCAAAGGATCAGGGGTTGAAATTGACCATCCTGAGGCCAGTGAGATGGAGGCTGAAAAGGGTATATATTGGCCAAGGTAAACAACAACAAATAAATATGAATAGATCCCTCGCAATGAAGATACATACATACATAATATGATAATAATGCTTGGAATATGAAGAAACGAGAGAGAAATTATTAGTAGTGCTATGCATGAGAGAGAATTGGTGTGGCCCGCGCTAAGCCCAGACTAGACAGACCTGTGCCTGCCCGCTTCGGCGCTTCCACCTCGACGACTCTTAAGTAACCAACCAACTACTACCAACAATCCCAACCACATCCCAACTTCAACCTCTCTCGTGTCGCTTCGGACTCGTGCACAAGCCAGTCCCCTGCTCAATATTGAATACGCTCTCACACTCTTCCGACGTGATTCTGATTTGCATGGCTCTACCCCTGTTACGCCTCCTCGTTTCGATGCCTACTGGCAGCCCTTCCCATCTTTCGGCCCAGGCGGTGCAACAGCAACCCCGTGTATGCCACCACTCGGTCCCTTCTGCCTCGTCATAAGGAACTGCCTGTTTCTATTTCCCCCTTTGGACGGACTGTCTGTCGAGTTCTTCCGATGCAGGTGCGTGAGAAAAAAGAAAGAAAAAGAAAAAGAAAAAGAAAAAGAATGAATGCCCCTCGTACATTTTCGTCCGCCGGAACTGTCACCTGAAACGGCGCCGCACCCGCTCTGCGTTACCAGTGAAAGAATGACCTGCCCTTTCTCTCGTTTCCTTTCCAACCATGCGTGGAGACTAATTTAGCCCTCCTGATGTCGTACCCGCGCCCATCCTTGCTTGTGTGATCATGTCTGCTGACTCTTAGAGTGCTTTGCGCCAGACTACTACTACTAGTCCCTACGAAACCGACGGGGGCTATACCGCGAGACGAGGCCATGTACCGCAATTGTCGATAAGTGATGATAGCCACCACGTCACGGAGACCATTGGCCATCTGTACGGTGACAGTTACGATGCTCGAGATCAACGAAGATTAAGTTTCCTGCCCACGCCGCAGGGCGAAACCCTTTCGGTCTCGGCGCTTGCCCCGAGCAATGGGAATCTAGATGCCGGGAAGAGAACAGGCGGAGGGGACAGCAAGCTAAAGGTGGAAACCTCCTCGCGGCCTACAGTGAAGAAACAGCCCTCATATGAAAGAGAATCCGCGTCATCCGTGCATTTGTCGTCGCCCTCCGAAACCGCCAATTCTTCCTTCCCACTGAACGATATCGATTACGAATCCGATCCCGATGCCATCAAACAAGAATACCACACCCTCGCTGCTATTCGGAGGATGTCGATGGACGTCACTGGGGATCCGGATTTGCCGTCATTCTCGAACATACAGGTGCCATCGATTGCGCCGTCAGCAGACGCCGACGAGAACGATGCCTCTCGCTTGTTCTGGGTGCCTGCTCGGCTCCATCCGGAGCTAGCACCCAAGGAGTTCAAGTCCTTTCTCGAGAGCCGGAAGGAGCAGATACAACGAAGATCGGGCGAGTTTTCATCCAGCTTAAGCATTGAACCACAGGACTCAGCCGCGAGTTTGCGCCGAAAGCGGTCCAAGCTATCCAGGCAAATTGACGACTCCAATGAATACATTGACGGAGCGGAGAGGCTGGAGCAGAGACGAGTAGAATCTCATGATGGGAGGCAAGGCGACGCATCCAGCCCGAATCTACAAGAACTAGCAGAAATTGTTGGTGATAAAAAGGACAAGAAGCAGTTAAACAAGGACACATTTTTGATGCTTGCAGGCATTGAACAGCTCGACTTATCAGCAATTGAGGATAAACCAATCCTCCCCGCAGCACCTCCGGGCCATAGTCTCAAACGCTCTACAAGAACGCAATACCGGAAAGGAAGCTTAAAAAAGGGCGAACGTCTACCCTATTCAAAGAGACTTGGGAGAACCCCAGAGACTCTCGGAGGAAACCCTCTTTCCAGCACACTAGAAGATCCTCCGCCCATCAAACCCCTTACACGATCATCAACCGATCCTGGGCGCAGCATCTCAGAGAGAAATTTCACGCTACAAGACACGACCAAGCAAGCAGGACCGCCACCCAAAAGCACAGTGTTACCTCCAGGCAGTACGGCGACTTCTACCCTTGATTCCATATCAGAACCCACCGCGGCGGGCTCTTCTCAATCGTGGCAACCGCGAACTAGCTCGAATGGCCGGTCAACTCTACAAAACCCACCTTCTACTCCAACAGTACCACAAATAATAGAAACGCCACCTCCGTCAGACTCTATCAGACAGCAAACGTTGACTAGCCTACAGTCCGGCGTGATCCCCGAACGGACATCTTCCCATGAATCTTCTCCACTTCCGACCTCAGCATACAACAAACGATCAGCGCCAGTCTTGCAAAGGACAGTCGCTTCGCCGCAGACTTTGACCGATATCGCGTCACATCCCTCACCATTGCCAGGAAGTAGCTCACGTACAGATAGCCTCTCAGTCATACCGACAATTCCCGAAGAGAGACGATCAGAGAGTAAGAAAAGCAAGGATAAAAAGGACAGCGAAGGAAGTCGGAAGTCTAGTTGGCCTTGGTCGCGCGGGTCGGACGATAAGGAGAAAAAGAGGGATTCCGAAGGCAAGAAAAGCAAGACAAAACATAACAATACCGCCGAGAGGGCCTACGAAAAGCAGGATAATACGCGACTCGACGTGCTGCAGAATGTCGTTGACAGCGTGCCTCGAAAACGAGAGAGCTTGGTCCTGGAACGCCCTGTTGATCAACGACTGGAAGAGGAACGACGAAAGGAAAGCCAGCGGAAGTCGTCTGATTCTAAGAAGGACAAAGAATCAGGGCTTTTATCCTCGATATTTGGCGGCAGCAAGAAGAAACACGGAGGCGATCACAAAAAGAGCTCATCTCGGACGTTGTCTCCGGAACCAACCTATGTACAATTAATACCGGATCAGGACTACCCCTGGACACGCTTTACGATTCTGGAAGAGCGAGCGATATATCGCATGGCGCATATAAAGCTGGCCAATCCCCGGCGACCACTTCATTCCCAGGTTCTTCTCAGCAATTTCATGTACTCGTATTTGTCAAAGGTGCAAAAGATGCATCCGCAGATGTCGATTCCAACGTCGCCGTCGCAGAGAGTTCAGCAGCAGCAGCAACTACAACTACAGCAGCAACAGCAACAGCAACAGCATGCTGCGGACCAGCCGGATGAATACACTCAGTATCAACGCTACCAAGAGGTAAAGTCAACCACAAATTATTTATTCATGTTTGCCCAATGTCCCAACTAACAGTTATTTGAACTCGAACAGCAATATGCGGACCAAACGTATGAAGAGTACGGTTATGAAGCAGAAAATCACGGCGACCAATACGGATCTCATATAGATGACCGACAAGGCTATGAAGACGGCAATGCGTATGGAACGGGCCATCATCAACATTACGATGAGGCTTACGGTTCTCTCGGAGATGTTGCTCAATTAGACAGCGACGAAGAAATGTGGTGAGATCATGCATCTATATGACGGATGACCTGGTCGTGGTTAAAAAGGGCTGGGGTCTATGGGCGTTGTTGCGTTTTTGGGGATTACATTCAGGAATTTTTTTTAATGCTTGACGAGGATATTGCTATACGTTTGTCCAAGCATGCCCGGCTAGTAATATGCTTTCGTTTTTCTTTCCCTTCTTTCCCTTCTTTCTCGATTATTTATTTACTCTTTATTTACTCTATCTATTTCTACTGGGGCTTGCACACGGCGTCAGAAACTGGGCATAGCGTGTCGAAGGAATGAATCCATCACCTGTTTGTTTTTGTTGCTGCCACGTTTTCTTCTTCTTCTCTCGATCAAATCCGTCGTGTTATGTATCTATTATCTGGTATGTCTGCAGACGCAAGGTGTAGTTAGTCTCTTCTCATCGCATCCTTTACTCTGCTATGGTTGATATTGCACTATTCCCGAAAAGGCCAAGCGGCGATCATGCTGTCATCTGACCCGAGCTAACTTAAGGGGCAATCACGTGATCCCAACTCAGCCACGCAACGAAGACTGGGGAAAGTTGGAGGATAAAGCGAACCTGTCTACAAATAATGCCTTCCTCTGAATAATCTACACACCAGTTAGTTCATCATCCAAAGGCCGCACGTCGCTACCATTTTGCATTCTTGATATTCACGCTTTCAACATCTTCCTACGGCTTGACGTGCACCGTCCGTTCCGACGATTATACTCATCCCTGGTCATATCCAACGGTACATCGCAGCCAGCATAAAAAGGTGCAGGGTCATACACACATAGAAGGGAGATAGCCTGCTCAGAAGCGAATCGCAGTCAAAATGAGTGACGCGTACGAACGGGAATCGTATGTCTTTCTCTTTCCCCCCGCTTCTTCCCACCCTCCTTCCTCGAACAATAACTGTTGAAACGAAAGGGGAAGAGAAATGAAAGGATGTATCAAGCATTGTGCTAACCACGCGGTGGCATGACTATACAGACAAAATAATGCTCTCCTCAATTCTCTAGCTCAGAAAACCTCGGCCTTGAAGTCGGTTACGATTGATATATACGATAATGCGCGGAATCAGGAGACGCTGGATAACACTGTACTTTTACCCTCGCTTGAACTCTAGTTGAAGATTCTGGATGCTAATCATAAATGTTGAAAAAAAAATTAGAATGAAGTCTTCTCGAATATGTCGACGAGTCTGCGCGGGAGTGCATCCCGATTAACCCGTGCTGCGCGAGCAGGCGACAAAGTTGCTGTTATGAAAGTTGCCGGGATATGTGCTGGGACAGGTGTTGCGTTGTGGCTTGTTATTGGGTGGGTGTTTTAGCTATTCTCTGTTAATTTTTTTTTCCTTCTTCTTTGGTTGCATGCATGCATGCTTTTGGAGCATTGAGGATGAGTACGTATTGACTACAGCGTTGTGGCGTTTTTTTTTTCTTTTTTCAGTCTGCCAATATCCCCCGGAGTGAATACTCTTGTTCATGAGATTAAATTATCCATTTGTTTGCTCGTTGGCTGTATTATCCCATCTAGTCATGAGCATGTATCTACATGGATCGTTGTCTATCAATCAGAAGACTCGCATGGTTTACCCACACAGAGAGTGTCCGGATCATAAGATATCTACCTAGGTAGGTAGCTATCATGCTGATAGCTCGATCAAAGGAAACGTTCATCCTTGAGGTAATCGAGTTGCTCATTGGAATAAGCTAGGGCCTAGACCGTACATCGGCCGCTGCCAGTTTGGCATATATGCCTAGGTAATATTGTAAAGGATCATTCATGATATCAAATGCACCTTATACGTAGGTAGATTCGGCAGGATGCCGGTGAGTCTCACGATCCCGGTCAAAAGATACCTATCCGAATATGATGATATACCTAATTATACCTAGGTAGTTATCACAGCATACCTAGGTAAGATGCCTATAGGCATTACCTATGCATGTCATTGCATGCTATCATCCTGAATCCAATTTCTTGTGAAAATTCTTGTATAGACATTGCATAAAATCTTAAGCTCTTTGTTCACGACTCGGTACATGCACCACCCTGGTCCTCTCACCCCGGCAGAAACATGGTCGCGAATTCGAAGTTCCAACCTGCGAGACAAATGAGCAGTGAACGCGCGTTCATGCCTAAAAGATGGATGGGCGAGCTCTGCCCGCCGTCTGGATTCATAAAGAAAACCTATCATAGTGGTATCATATGGCACGCAGAGTGGCTTACAAGGAATAACCATTCAGAGAGAGAAAAAAAAGTTCGCAAAATAAGGGCCGACCATGCAGACAGAGGTGGTGTAGTGAGAGATTTTCAGCATCCACCGTTTGTCCTATGGAGAATTCTATTCTACGCCCGTGACTCATATCATTGTTGCGATTCAGTCGGTCTTTCACCTGGGGACCTCACCTGTTGGGATAATCGTAGTAGAAGATACAATGCAGGGGATTTGCAGATGATTGAATATTGTAAGATGCCGGGGAATCTCGTTCATGATCGCCCATTGCATCTTTTATAGAATTATTTGGCAGCTGCGGTTGAAACTTGAGACAGAGGTGAAGAATACTGTATTTCAGATCAACTGAATTAGTGTTTAGAGTTAGGGTTATCGCCCAAATAGGCATCGCGTACATCATAGACGTGCAGCACAGCTTCTACCTCTTTCCCTCTTTCTTTGGAAGAAGAAAAAGTCAAGATACGTACGGAGTAGCACATGAATAATAGTGTGAATAATAATAGAATCATAGATCGTCTTGAAACCGCCGTACATCGGCAGACTCGCGGCTCACAGTCCTCCGGCTGCCAAGTGGCGTTCCATTGATGAATACAGTGCCAACCATCGGGAATCATCGGGTCTCCATCTGTCTCGAATCTAGACTTGGGAATCTTCACGACTACCGACTCTAATTGGCGGGCAGGGCAGGTCTCACTTACGGGCCGATAGTAAAAGACACGGCGGGACTTCCCGAGTCTTGTTTTCTGGCTCTCTCAGATCAACAATCAAAAAATCAGAAGGAAAAATCTGCCCGACTAGTAAGTAGCTCCCAGCCAACCTTGAACCTTCAACCTTGGAAGTCGAGACCATAGCTTTTAGAGTCGGCTAGTCTAACTAACTAGGTAATAGGTCAGTATCACTATCTAGTATCGGGCATTGGGCAGCATGCTCACGGGATGCCGAACGGCGAAGACTCTGAGTCTGATCTGGCAGGGACCCTTGTTGACTAACTTATGCATGCAGGGAAAGGAGATGCATATCAAGAACTCACACACCGTCACAGTCTGCATTCATGTGATATGGTTCAGTTGCAGATATGAGTAGTTGTACTGAGCAGTCAGTAACTAGTAACTACTACGTAGTACGTAGATGCTGATGAAGATATCAGTCGTCGACGCTTAAAATCTAAAACTTGTTTGGCCTCAAGGCGCGTATTTTATCCATAATACAGGGACACGTAACGCCATTACGCAGTAAGTTACATACTACATAGATGATAGTGCTACAACAGTAAACTCGAGTAAGGTACCGCACTTTATGACATGTACTCTACTTTGAGTCTGTGATAGGTATGGTATAAGTTGTAGCTACTTAGCTAACTATATCTCAACTATAGTTAATATTATAATATAGGCGTATATTAACAGGCACTGGTGACTGCGTAGATAGAGGTGCCGCTGTTTGCGGTTGCTTGCAGCACGTCATTAGGCTGTACATATGTACGGAACGCGTATTTCCTTTCTGCCTGCATGCCAGCATCAGGTGGTGAGCGTCAGCCCACCTACAAGCAACAACCGTCCATGGTGTAAGATGGGAGATGTGATATGTGATATGGCCTGTCTGTCTGATTTACCTGTCTTTTCTTCTCATCGCATCTTGAAAGCTGAGATAGTGAGATGATTGTGGCACACCAAAATTACCGTACCAGCCGTATTTATCCGTAATCGGCAGCTAAAGTAACGTCGTTCCGGCCTTTAGCCGCTCTCCTTCTTCTCCTGCTGGAGGGAGGGGCATCTTCCTCTTCAGCTCCGTCAGATCTTCTCTTCTCTGTCTGCCTATATACGAACTGCTCGCTCGCTCTCTTTCATCCTTAGTCCCATTCGCCGTCTCATATTTTATGCCCATCTCCATCTCCATCTCCACCTCCACCTCCACCTCCATCTAGTCACATGTGCCTCGCCGGAAAGCCGACATGGAAGCTCTGAGTTTCCTCAGCGGTGGTGGCATTGCCAGCAGTGCCAAGTATTTTGAAATTAGGTAGGATCTCTCTCCTCGCACTTCACACCGCACCGGAACACAGCTAATGCCTTCGTGCAGATTGGACGATCAATACGTGGTCTTCCGCGGCAGCGAGCACGAGGCTGCAAGCGCTCATTTGCGTGGCACCTTAGTACTCTGTCTGTCTGAGCCGCTGACCATCAAGCACCTCAAATTGACCCTGACGGGCATGTCACGCATTTGGTATGCTCTCTTCTCCCGTTGTAGGTTATATATATATATATAGTATATGTTTCCTGACTGAAACCCCTCAGCTGGCATCTCCCCGCGAGTGCTACTGCCGGCGGCCGCAAGCCCTACAAGGAAAAAGTCTTTTTCGAGAAGGAATGGAAGTTTCGTGATGCCGGAAAGGGCAAAACCGAGACTCTCCCTGCGGATAACTACGAATTCCCCTTTGACGTCGTTCTCGAGGGTTCCCTGCCGGAGAGCGTTGAGGGGCTACACGATACCTGGGTCACATACCGCTTCAAAGCCGAGATTGGCAGGAAATATGCCCGCGACATCATTCTTCGAAAGCCCGTGCGCATCGTGCGCACCTTGGATCCCAGTGCTCTTGAGCTAGCGCATGCAATGGTAAGTTGATATCAAAATCCGTCCTACGTGGCTCCCATTGGTTTCAGAGGGGGAAAAAGAAACGTGAAGAAAGAGCCAATCGGAATTTCACAAAGCTTATCTTCTTTATTCTTCTAGTCTGTGGAAAATATCTGGCCCAACAAGATTGAATACTCTATCAGTACTCCTACCAAAGCCGTAATTTTCGGCACATCGGTGCGCGTCGACTTTCGTCTGGTCCCTCTCTTAAAGGGACTGAAAATCGGATGCATCACCTCGCAGCTCATCGAGACGCATGAATTGACGATAAATCCGGATGATCCGGTGTCCGTGCACAATACCTACAAGTCCACGCGCACAATCAAGACGGACGATTATGAGCTGAACGAGGAAGAGCAGCTCGAGATCCTCGATGAAACAGTTGAAGGCTTCCAGTTTTCGCGAACATTGGATCTCCCCCAGTCACTGTCGCGGTGCCTTCAGGATGCTGATGTGAAGGGGATCAAAATTCGTCACAAGCTGAAATTCCGCATACAGCTGCACAACCCAGACGGACACACTAGCGAGGTACGTCTTAGATCTCTTTCCCCAAAAGTTATTATGGACGATACTGATCAAGTCACAGTTGCGTGCTACGCTTCCTGTCTCAGTTCTCATTTCGCCAAACTTGAGGATCGACGACAACAACATGCTGGTCGAGGAGACTGCTGTCTCACGTCAAAGAGCCGTGGACGACTTGGCACATCAAGCCCCTCCTCTTTATGGGGAACACCAGTTTGACCGTTTATATAGTGAGGTTGACGTGAGCGGATATCGCACGCCTGGGCTGGTCAGTGGTTCTGTTACACCTTTCGGGGCGCTGAGCCGGAACATATCGTCCGAAGATCTTCCTTCTCTGGAAGCCATTACGAACGGCGACATATCCGTGTCGGCGCTGCATAACCGATTGCGGGATCTTCACGCCACTCATGGCAGTCAGGTCGCATCTCCAGGGCCCGATGCAGATCACGGTTCAGCACCGCAGAACCAGTCGTCCGATTATTTTAGCTTAGGGGGCCGAAACTCCGGCACCAACTCGCACTCGCACAGCCCCGAAGCAGGATCTCGTCGTGCTTCTGACGAACAAGAACGCGACCACCTGGATTCTGGGCTGCCATCTGGAATGGCTACACCGCATCATCCCCAGTACATGGAAGTCGAGACTCTGAGTCGTGTCCCGAGCTATTCGACGGCCATTCGCACAAACGTTCGCACGCAGTACGACGATAGTCTCCCTGGCTACGATACCGTGATATCAACTTCTGCACCGCGCCCGCCCCCTCCGCCGCAACAGGCGCATGTCCGGCTCAGTGGCACTGCATCACCCGCGCGGATGACAACACTCCATCAAACGTTTCACACTCCGCTTTACGGCCAGCATAGTCTTCCTAACGGATTGCACGATGATGCCGAACGGCAACTTCGAATTTCGCAAGCTCGTGTCGATATCTAATCTTGTATTACCCCCGGTGTACCAAGATCATTTGCATTGGTTTACGGCGTTTTTCCTTTTCTCTTTCTTCTATACCACCATATTTCAATTTTGGATGTCTTCTTCTATTATTTATCATGGGCTGGCGTTGCATTGGCAGTTTTGCGTCACTGGGTTGGGCGTTATGTTGATTTATTCCTTCCTATTCTCTATTCCCATCGCAACAAGCAGAAAGCAGCTCTCATACAGCTACAGCAGTTTGCATGGGAAGAGCAGTTACCTACATGGGCAACGATGATGATGACGACGATGAGACTATGGACTGGAACGTTTCTTTATAGTTTATACGTACTACGGTACATAATTTGCATATACATTAGAATACAATTGGATCTCAGGATGTTCCAGCCCCTTTCTTCGTGCATCTATGATCTATGATCTGAGGCTTAGGCCAGGCACAATCGGTCTTGTGTAGATCTTGTGTAGACATTGTGAGAATTATGTCGATGCCTGGGGCGCCTAGGCCGAGGCTTACGTAGTCTGCGGCTGTGCGCGCTATACCGCATAGGGAAAGGCGCCGCCCGCCGGCGTGAGGTCATTTGTTGATCGCGAACGTCGTAGCATCGCCAAGTAACTAAGTAACTACATCCTCATATTCATATTCATATTTATACAATTTGCTCCGTACCTAATTCCTCCGTACATGTCCTGTGGCTTGCCTGTTCCTGCGTGACGGCTCCGGATTGCGCGGAACTTGGAAGTGAGTGTTTTACCCCTGAACAACTGATTGTTGCTTTGTCCCCCCGCACCCCCTCGGTGGATCTTGTCTATATAATGGCGCTGATGATGCCGGTTCTTCGAGTTAGGGATATTTATTCAGAAATATACATATTGCATACAATAGTAATAATAATAGCCAGAAGGGGAGAGAAATAATGTCGACATCAGTGCCTCCGGCTCTGCCGCACCGGTCTACGACCATGCATAGCGTCGCGAGTGACGATGAAGGAGTCATGGGGGAGGACACTAGCGAGGTTTGTTGCATTCTGTTTCTTACGATTACATTCTACTGAATTGGTTATTCACTCACTAACTTTTCCTGCTAGACCACCCGCCTCCTGCTCGAGCGCCTGCAAGCATGGAAACACATGTGCGGGTATTTGGAGGAGTACATCGAGGCCACGGCCAAGCTGCAGAAGTCACAGGCAAAGGACTACGAGAAAGTGCTCAAGGTACGAGCAGATCCTACTGACAGACGTGATGTAGGCTGTTAGCTGACATGTATTTAGACCGTGAGCAACCCTCTTAAAGAGGGCCACCACTTCGACCAGAGCTTGGATGGCATTTCAGGCATGTTTGAAACGTTGCGCAACAATACAAGGGTATATGATGTCTTTTCTAGATTTTATTATATATATATATATATATCTCCATTGACGACCGTGGCTATCGTAGGGTGTGTCCAACATGCACAATGAAACAGAGCAAAACCTCAAAGGCCAGGTGCTCCCCATTCTGGACCGTCTCCACAAAGAGATCAAGAACAAGGCCAAGGAACTCAACTCGGGCGCCCTCAAGGGATCAAAAGCGGTCGACAAGGCCCGCGCACTCACGCAGAAACACATTGAACTCCTCGGCCAGTATGCTGCTGTGCACGGAGCCTTGGCCAACAACAAGATCGATCCGCAGAATGACCCTTACGTGCTGCGCCGCGGCATCAACCATCGCCTAAACAAGCAGGTTATTGAAGAGAACAACAACCGCAAGGACACCATCACGGTGCAGAACTCATTTGCCGAGTTCGAAGCCCACGCCATCGAGACCGTGCAGCTCGCCATGAACACGTTTTTCCAATTCATGGGCGCGCAATTGGATCGACATCGCGCCTTGTACGGAGACATCACCGGCAGCGCAACAAAGATCCCTGCCGACTACGAATGGACTCGCTTCATAAAGCGCAACGACGGTATCCTCATCGACCCGGACCAGCCCCCCCGGTCGTTCAACAGCATCACTTTCCCCAACCAGGACCATGCATCCACCAAGCCTCTGATCGAGGGGACGCTGGAGCGCAAGTCGCGCGCAATCATCAAGGGCTTCAGCTCCAGCTACTACGTAGTTACGCCTGCACGATACATGCACTCCTTCAAGGACACGGACGACTTTGCCAAGGATCCCACGCCGGATCTGACCCTGTACCTGCCTGACTGTGTCATCGGCGCCATTGACGGGGTCAAGTTCAATATCAAGGGCAAGGATGTCTCCGGTGGTAAAGTCGGTAGCGCCTTCACCACCAGCTCCGAGTTTCAGTTCAAGGCACATACGCCTAATGATGCTGAGAAGTGGTGGCGAGTCATCAAGGACTCCAGTGCGGCCGAGGCTGCCCCTGCTCCAGCGCCGATCAATATTACCGAAGCGAACGGTATCAAGCGCGCTCCCAGCCATTTTCACACTTCCCCTGGTGGATCTGCGGTGTGATCATCACATATATTATATATGTACAAATTATCTATTTTGTGAATCTCCTTGTGTTGTCTTTGCTTTGGATGATTTTGGTGTGTAGTCTCCTACACATGAAAATATTGTTCTGACAGCCATTTATCTCATTTAACTATCTGATTTTGGATTACGCTGATTTATACCTATTGACCTCATGTTTGGATCTATTATAATCTACCTGCTTTGACACATGTACATGTACGCATACCTAGGCAGAGACCCAATATTATACCTTCCTCTCCCACTTCAACACATGTATATCCTTCCTGCCCCCTCCCCTAATCTCCGACAACACCGCACTCCCCTTCTCAATAGTCGTCTCGAGCACAAACCCGCACTTCCTAAACACGCCAACAGAGGCCTCATTGCCCACAAACGCACTACTCTTCATGACGCGCATGTTCATCTTTGGAATGCACCAGTCCTCGATTACCGCCTTGAGGACGGCGCTCATGATTCCTTTGCCGTGGTAGGTGGGTAGAAGCCAGACTAGGCATGTTCGTCAGATTATATTATACTATACTATATATAGAGAGAGAGACGGGGGAAAACATACATCCTATCCCCCATATCAAATCCTCATGTCCCGCCCGCAACGCCGCGTTCTTTTCCTGCGCCTCTTTCCGCTCCGCACTGTCGACTGGCAATTCATAGAAAGGATAGTGTCGAAGCCCAAAGTCACCTATTTTGGTCGCCTGCGCGATTTTCTGATTTTCGTTATCATTGCCGTCTTCAGCACCTAGAGAAGAAGAAGAAGAAGAAGAAGAAGAAGAAGAAGAAGAAGATGATGATGTATCCCGGATATCCCGAAACGGACATCCGTCAAACCACTGTCCTTGCTGCTGCTGCTGTTGTTGCAGCTGCTGCACTACCCCTCGAGTATCCGCGTACCCCTGCCGCGCAAACGCAACTGCATGCTCGCGCAAGTACGGATACGGCGGGGATTCGAGGTTGAGGAAGACACGCTTATCATTGAGCGCGGAGACGGCGACGTCGATGTCAGATTCCGGCGGTAATAGGGTTTCTACATCAGCTTCTCTCGTTTCTTCTTCTTCTTCCTCTCCGGAAGCGGTTTTGGGAAATACGAGGCGGGGAGGAGTTAGGATGATGTGCGAGTGTGGTGCCGGAAGGCGAATGTACGGTTCGCCGTTGTCGGGGAGGATGAGGACCATTTCTTTTGTGTCTGTCTATCTTATAATTTGGTTTTGTGACGAGGGTATAAGAGAAACTTCCAAAGAAAGAGAATACGACGTTTAGCTAGGTCCTTAAATATATGTATGTAACCTGATGCTGCGGGGAAGAGTGAGTCAAGTGAGTCACACCAAACCGAATCGTTTTTCGACCAACACTAACTAGTGGGTGATATGTTCTATGACTACAGCTCGATAGTGCTGGCGAGTAATCGAGGAGATATATTGCCTGTCTCAGATAGAAGATATATTCCAATGTTTGTGTGTAACAACAAAATGGTAGGTATCTCGCAGAAAGAATAAAAGAGCCAAAAATATCATCCAAACAAAGTGCCCTGTACGTGCAAATTGCCGCTCAGTATAAAAACAAAGAGAGGTAGTACATCTCATAAGATTTATTGTTCAAGCTCAAAAATCCTCCGGACTTTCAAGATCCTGCAGTTTATGTCGCAGAAACCGTCCTAGAGCGGCAGACTTCGATTCTAGTGCTAACAGTGTCTCCGGCGATGAGTTGAGATTTAGCGCCGCGAGACGTGCGAGATCGTTGTCTCGGTCAATTTGGTATTGTGTTGCTAATAGACTGTCCCCATTTTGCTGTTGTTGCTGTCGGGATTCGGCTTTTATTGACGAAGATGGTGGTGATTCTATATGCGTTTGTTGCTGCTGCTGCTGCCGTGATGCTTCCTCTCCTATTGATGCCGGATCAGCGGACTCGGGATTGGAATTTATTTCAGTACTAGGACCAGTCGTCTCATGGGCGGCTACGGCTGGTGGTATATCTTCTAGCTTTTCTGGCCCTACTGCAGCGAGAAGCACCTTGTCGGCAACCCTCGTAACTACCGCCACCTGGTTCTCATGCTCAAAGACAATCGACCCAACATCGCCCAAGGATAACGATGGCGCAGTAACGTATGATGACGGATGACTAGCATGTTTCACCCCGGTCAAGTTCCCGGTCGAAGCCGTTCGGGCAAACGATGTATACGCCGCGCCGTACGTCGCACTCATGTTGCGTAGCTGGCGCGTAGACAATTTGGATGCATAAGCGAAGATGGCACCATTTGTAGCAAATATTCTTTTTTTATTCGGCGGCCATAAAATGTCAGTCGCATTTCATCTTCTTGTCTCTCTGCACGAGAATCATAACTCACAGTATGGAGGTGATCTGTGGAGGCGCGAGGTTATCTTCTAGCAGGTCGCTGAGAGCCTCCGTGTCGATCATCTTAATATCCGGGAGTGAGGGCGTCATGTTGCCGTCCGAATCAATGCCAGCATCGCTCAAGTCAGATTTTACGCTCAGGTCAGTGTCGCAGTCAGTCTCGATATCAGATGCAGGCGCACGCGTGCAATCTTCGGGGAAGAAAAAGCAGGTTTCCCAGCCGTCGTTGTCGTGATAGTCGTATTCGATCGGCTCCGGGGAATAGTCTAGTAGGTCTTGCGCGGATTGGATTTTGCAGCGAGCCCAATAGGGGACGAAGCCGATATTTCCAAGCTTCTGATTCGAAAGAAGACCGGTCTGTTGCAAGGAGGACTGCATTTTAGCCAGACGGTCCCAATTTGAATTAAAAAAGACGCATGGAAGGATTCAGTTCTCCGGGGGGACACGAATTCATATAACGAGTGCTGACTTTTTGAGATCACAGTCACGCGGACTCCGGAGCCACACACGGCTAGGCTTTGAATAGAGTAAAGAAATAATAAAAAGAAATATTGAAATCGTCAAGAAAAGAACTCATGCGGAGGAAGCGGCGCTTAGAGCGGCAAACGCAGAGCGGGCACACACAGAACATGGAGAGCTTTGACATGCTGACTTCTGGGGAAAAGCTAACCCAACATACATACCGTTCTGGTTTCAGACTAAGGCGATCGTCTGCGATTGAAGCACTGGGCAGTGGACACTGGACACACACTGCCTCACAGCTGGCGCAACGAGCAATGGGCAAGGCAAGGGGCCTGAGCACGTTGGAAGATGGCGATGACGGCGACTGCTAAATGCGTACGTAGTTAGTAGTTTGTCTAACCGCACTAACTAACTCGTCAGCCAGTTAAGTGGGTTTCAGTCGTAGTCTCGTAGACAGTAGGCTTGTTCGACGTTGTTTGAAGTCGAAGTCGAAGTCGGAGGTTGTGGTTTGGGTTTTCCCAAGTTTGGAAGGTCCGCCCGGACAACGTCATGCCCCGCCTTCCCTTCCTCAACTGACTCCGTACATGCATCTTCTAAGCAGGAAATTGCTTCCTTCCAATTTTCCCCTCTTGGCCTACAGTCAATCATACCTGGGTATCATCCAACCCATGCTGACCTGGCGCATCCAGGCCTCTCTCTTCAGATATTCCAGACCATACAAACTTGGACCTGCTTTAATTCAAGGCATGTCTAAGACGATAAGCACTGAAGCAGCGTCGACGAACAGGCAAGCTGACAAGCTCTTTTTCGCAGGCCGCTCGAGACTGTTTGGCACAATGGCTTCCACCACAGACCTCTCGACTTACAAGTTCAACCGTAAGAATCTACCCCGTATCCTGAGCCAATAATCAGCCTGCTCACGATTGCTATTAGATACCATGATTCGCGTCAAAGACCCTCAGAAATCATGCAAGTTAGCCCCTTCCCGTCTGTTCGCCCATGACGCTGCTGACATCCAGTAGTGGAATACTACAAATTCCTTGGTCTTAACGAGATCCAAAAGCTGGACTTTCCAGAAGCCAAGTTCTCCCTCTATTTTCTCGCATACAACGGGCCCGACTCGCTCTCTGGAAAGAACGGCTACACCGATCGAAATGCCGTTCTCGAACTCACCCACAACTGGGGTACCGAGAGTGATCCTAACTACAGCGTGGTGAACGGAAACACTGAGCCATATCGCGGATTCGGGCACCTAGCCATCTCCGTGGACAACATCGAGGCTGCCTGCAAGCGCATTGAGGACGCCGGGTACCCCTTTCAGAAGAAATTGCAGGACGGGCGTATGAAGAATATTGCTTTCGCAAAGGACCCCGACGGATACTGGGTGGAGATCATTCGGCGTTACGACGAGGACGTGGGCACAACCACCGATGTCTCGACCTATCGATTGAACCACACTATGCTCCGAGTCAAGTCTGCGGAAACGAGCCTTAAATTCTACCAGGAAGTTCTGGGCATGAAGCTGCTTCGGACATACGAAAACCCTGATGCCAAATTCAACCTTTACTTCTTGGGATACCCTTCATCGAACCCGCCCGTACGCGAGAGCGCCAAAAATCCAGTTGCCGAATGGGAAGGCCTCCTAGAGCTCACCTGGAACTACGGCACCGAGAAAGAAGAAGGCCCTGTCTACCACAATGGAAACGACCAGCCGCAGGGATTCGGCCACATTTGTAAG
This sequence comes from Trichocomaceae sp. PYS4502, assembly GCA_023625875.1. NCBI lineage: Eukaryota > Fungi > Ascomycota > Eurotiomycetes > Eurotiales > Trichocomaceae > Trichocomaceae sp. PYS4502. The sequence continues at coordinate 12,628 of JAMAFX010000240.1, read as the reverse complement.
TCTACTTAAGGATTGACGGTCAGCGTCAATTAACTACTTGATGCTATGAAACCGCTTGCTAATACTCTCGTCTCCTGCCACAACCTAGGCGTATCGGTGGACAATCTGGACGCTGCCTGTGCCCGATTCGAATCGCTGAATGTCAACTGGAAGAAGCGTCTTACCGACGGAAGGATGAAGAACGTGGCTTTCGTCCTCGATCCGGATAACTACTGGGTTGAGATTATCCAGAATCAGAAGTACACTGGCGTCCTAGAATTCTAAGAGCCGTTGTGGACCGATCTGGGAGTATGAGAGCACAGACGTTTAGCCAGAGCTGATGCTTTCCCATGTATCTTTCTTTTCTGTTACTGTACCTAGGTCAATCACAAAATGCCATTGTAGTATTGTACGTATCAGCCCTGTATTGACCATACCGTATCGTATCAAAACGAAACACACTGGGCCAATCAGGGGCGGCCATTTCCCGCTGATCAAGTTTCCCGCATGCAAATCTGCGATTTCTATTTTTGTTCTTCGTTCGTTGACTCTCGACGAAGCCCTGCATGTAAATAATCGGACGGACAAAGGCTGTTGATAGTATGTCAGCCTCTCATAGTGACACAGCCCCAGCAAAAGAAAAGGAAAAAGGAAAAAGGGCGCCGCGCAAGCATGTTACCACAGCTTGTGTGCCCTGTCGAGAGAGCAAAATCAGGGTGAGTGTCGTTTCTTCTCTCATGTGGAAAAAGGAATGGGAACATAGCTTACGTTTGGCATCAGTGTGATGGCGCCACGCCGAATTGCTTGAACTGCCAGAAAAAGGGGAAGATATGTAGATACCAGCTGGGAGATGATAAAAGAAAGTAAGCAAGAGTCCAAGGTTATATTTGGCTCTGAGTTCACGTAGTTTGCTGACCATCCTCGACTAGAATTTCCCTGCGTGCAGCATCGGAGCTTTTCTCTTCAAGAATTGACCAATTGACTCAATTTATTTATGACCATGGCCTAGAGCCGCCTTTGATGCGTCTAGATGCCGAGCAAGAAATGAATAGAGTGCTGGATACCCTCCAGATACCGCGAGGAGTCGTCAAGGGCATCCCTTCTCACAGCACTACCCCTCTCCCTAATCCCACTGCTCTTCAAAATGGGGATTCGGCTATATCATTCTCAGTGCCTACTGGTGCTTCGCCACCTGCACGTTACACTAATATTCACCCTAATTTCTTGCCTCCTGCCTTTGACTTCAGTCTTCCCACAGCCGAGTGCCTAGATGACCTCTACAAAAATAACCTACACACTGCTCCCGAAGATCGTCACCCAGAGTTAGATCATTATACCGGAGCTGAAAGAACACCTGCGCGCCCCCAACAGCATGATGATGATAATGATTCGGATACTGGAGATGAGGCCGAACGAGAAGTCATAGAGCAACTATCACATCGAATGGGCACTTTAAAACTGGCCAGCGATGGACACCTTCGATTTTATGGTCCGACTTCAAATCTCAATCTGGTAGATGTTACATCTACTTCAACACATAGACCAAGGCCCGACGAGCGCTCAGTCCGCCACGACGGCCAAGAGCTCCTTAATCATTTAGGTATTGGGCAGCACGTTGAACAGAGCTTGGAAAACCATTTGATAGATCTTTATTTCACATGGCAGAATCCAAGCTTGTACGTAGTTGAGCCGGAGATGTTCGCGATTGCGCGTGCTAAATGGCGGGATGAATCAGATGATACTCCATTCTATTCGGAGGTCCTTCTGAATGCAATGTAGGTCCAAAGCTGCAATAATAAAGTCACTCCTACATACTTTTAATCCGTTTTGCTGTTGCTGATTAGAAGCTGTTAGGTGTGCGCTCGGTGCCGCTTTCGAGGCACGCTATCACCCAACATTCATCACCTTCCCGAAATCACTGTCAGAATTTTTTGCAGACAGAGCGAAGGCTCTTCTGGATATAGAGCTGGACAGTCCATGCGTGGCTACAGTACAGGCTCTTGTCATCCTCAGCAGTCACGAGGCAGCATCGAATAGGGACGCCCGTGGGTGGCTGTATAGCGGTAAGAATCTCTTTCAAGTGGACATATGGGAAAACCTGTAAGCTCACTGTACTGTTAGGAATGTCCATGCGGCTCGCTTATGACTTGGGTCTGCATATAGATATGGCAGCCTATGTTGAAAAGGGGAGCATGACTCCCATGGAGGCAAATGTCCGAAAGGTGGCATTCTGGGGAAGTTATATTGCAGACCAGTAAGTTTTGCAAAATAAAAGACCATGACATACTTGGAAGTAGTATTAACAAGGTTGGCATAGCTTCTGGGGCTTTTACTTGGGTCGCCCTTTTAGCATGAATGCCGGGGATATCTCCGTCTCGAAGCCAGCATCATCTTTGAATAATACCAAAGAGGAGATATGGTATGGTTACGGAATGGGCGAGCCTCTACCACGCAGTTTAGAGAACGACCTGAGGAATACCAGCCAACTTATCACTCGGCAATTCGTAAATCTGTGGGAAATGATTGCCCCTGTGGGGCATATCTTGTCAGTAGCTTTCCAAACTATACGAAACTGATGTTCTGCTTTGCTAATGTTTGCTATAGGTATGGTTGTAGTGATATAGCAAGTCATGACCTGCAACGAATAACCTACAAGGTGACGGAAGATTTGTTTGCATGGAAGAGAAATCTATCTTCTTCGATGCAAATTGACCCTGAGCATGATTATGGACCTGTGTTGCCTCACCTATTGATGTTGCAGTAAGTCATTTCCTATCTCGTACTATTCCTTGCTTCCTAGACTGAGCGCGTTACTTTTATAGTATGCAATATTACCAAATCATGATTTTCTTCCATCGACCGTGGGTGTCCAAAAGCTACATACAGCCACAAAATCCAAAACAAGGACCAGGATACCAGCACGCACGAAGAACTTGTGCTGAGTCAGCGACGGCAATTGCACGCCTATTACGCCTCTACGAGAAGTATTATACATTCCGACGAATAAATAACCAAGTAGTGGCTATAATATTCACTGCTGCGTTGATGCTGATATTCATCACCGTTTCCATGTCATCTCAGGATACTAATCGGCAGCACGCGGATGAAAATTCTAGGCTGGCCGAGATGGCAGCACATTTGAATGTCTGTTTTCGAGCCCTAGACGAGTTAGGCCAGTCTTTTGAAAATGCAAAACGGACTCGGGACTTCTTAGTGAGCCTGCAACGGCGATGGCAGAATCATATGCGAAAAAATGGTGGCTCGAAATCGAAGCGATCGTTGGAATCGCGTGCTGGATTTGCTACCAAAAACCAACAACCTGGTGTGGAAGATGGACACTCTGCCGCCACCCGCACTGATCCTTCGTCATCATCCTCTGTGCTAGGACAAAAGAAGATGCGGTTATCACATTCGTCAATTCTAGAAGACTCGGCTCTAGGCGCCAATCTGATCGATGCGCATGATCTGCTACCACGAGATGTTAACTTTGGACAGCTTAGCGGCGGACTGAGCTGGACGCCTTCTAGTAGAGATCTGAAAATGCTATCGGAAGGCCTTAGCGATGCACCATTATTCTCTACCACATCATTGTCTCCATCGTCAGCAGCGTCGGCAAGGCCACAAATTCCACGAGGCGATACAACGGCGACACCCCTAGCCAGTGGCGGAAACAATGCGGTTTCTAATTTGGACGACTTGGCGTCTGCATGGTGGAATTGGCCGTCGCCGAATGGTGTTAATGACTCCATCAATCAAAGGGGTGGCACAAATCTTTGACAGGAATAAAAGAGCAGAGCAAGGAAACGCCAAGCCGTTGACTCGGTGCAGGCTGGACTCGGAAACAGCTATATAGCACTTTATCTCGGTTGGCGGCCGACATATACATATAATCATTCAGATTGCAGACGTTTTACCGAAAAATTAGTATAATATTTCCCCAAACGGCTAGACGCCACCGTAAATGTACTAGCGGCGGCCGACGATCCGAATATCTGCGCCAATCTTGAATCCACCCACTGTCAATTCCATTCACAATCATGTCAATGAAGTCTCCTAATGTATGCGCCAACTGCAAGGCCCGCAAGAAACGATGTGACAAGTCTCTGCCGCGCTGTCGCTACTGCGATGAGTACCATGCTGCTTCTACTCCAACCGAGGATTGGAATATGTGCCCGCTGACCCACGACCCTCTTTAGCCATGATCTACCCTGTCTGTATCAGACCTTGAATCATAGTCGTAGTCCGCGACATCGAGCAATCGCAGATTCCGGCCTTGCATCCGCAGCAAGTCCTCAGTCCCGAAGCGGCATCTGGAAAAGCCCTGGCGCTCTACGAGCTAACAACCCGACACAACTACTTTCCGACAGCATCGCATGCAGTGCGCACATTCCCCCGGTCTCGACGGTCGAGTCCACACTATGCGTCCAGGCTCAGCGGTTACTCGAAACCACGGGGCTTTATCTTGATGAAATTAGTGTCCGATACTTTCAGGGCGTTCATACATTCGTACCAATTATCTCCCGACGGCGGTTCCACGCACAACTGCTTTCTTTTGGGACCAATCTCCAGGCTGATTTCGCCTTACTCGTTCTATGCATGGCATTACTACTTGTCTCCTCCACAGACTCTTTCGAACTTTACGTTGCCACTAAATCCCTTATGGCACAGGCACAAGCACTCTCCGCGCCCACAACCCGCCTCGTTCAAGCTGGCGTATTGCTAGCGGTTTACGAGTATGTCCATGGGCATCCGGAGCAGGCTTTCGTGACGATCGGAAGCTATGCGAGGATGGCGTATGCAGCCCAGCTACGATCCATCCCTGCTTTAACCAGAAATGCTCCGCCGCAGATTGATTGGACCATAGAAGAAGAGGAAATCAATACCTGGTGGGGAATCCGGATATGTGAGCGGTGCGTACTTAGTCCTCTCCACACCCCATGAGACGGACCATTGGCTCACGGCGGCATAGAACGTTCCTTTGTGAGCTAGCGATTGTGGATCAGCCATTGGGATCCGTGATACCCGCCCAGGATGATTGTCTACCACTCGAACCCTCCATTCTAGATCAGATGAATCCTGCGGTGGCGCCCGTATCTCGCGTCGCGATCCAGGCGTTGAACTCTCCCGGGGTTGGCGGCTTCGGACGCAGCGCTCAAGCGGCATGGCTCCTGGATGGGGTGCTGCAGGGTCTATCCATGACGGATCCGGACCAGAAACAGGCACATCTAACTGAATGTGATCGAACGCTGCAGTCCTTTCTGGCTGTTTTAATGCAACAGCATGGGGGCAACTATGGAATATACTGTGGCCCAATTGCTCTAACGATCCGGTCTGTCCCTCCCCAAAATTCTGATTTATATCTCTCAAAATAATCGATTTAATTTTGATGGGAACGCATAGTGCATTATTTCTTCTTCATTGGCATCTCCTCGGATCACGCGCCCGAGACTCCCCGAGGGCCTATGACCCGAGCAATAGTTCCCACCAGGCCCTGGATACAATTACTAAAATGGTCATTGACATTGGCACCACGCACGAACATCTCCCCTTTAGTGAAATCGATCACCTTCCTCCCAGCTGTTTGTATATTAATCGAGCAGCGCTGAAACATATCTATGACTATCAGTCGGTGACCGCGGATCCTCGGCTGCAAACTTCACTCAATCGATTCGAAGCGCGTTGGGGCGCATCGCCAAGTGTGCGTGGAAGATCATGAGGGTCGGCTCTGGAGTGGGAGGGATAATATGGAGAGCATAGCACGAGTCGACATGCGAATAAATAGAGCGGATGTTCTTCCTCTGCAATTCAAGTAGATATATCCTAACAAACTATAGGTATAATCTGCAACCCGAACTTGATGCATGCCACATGGTGCTGTAGCCCCACAGTGGAGTTCCCGATTTATTTCCCAAAGGGGTAAATTTTAATTTTACATACTACTATATTCGATCCTATCTAAGATTCTTCTACTATATATTTACACCCCGTTATTTTAGGACTTTGGACAACTGATCAAGTAAAGAAAATTGTATGAAACTACAATAGGAGAGACATTACACGAGAGGTTTGATCAAACAGCAACCATGTCCTACTTAGGCCGTCATCAAAAAAAGCGGAAATCAAGTTAGTGCATTTCTCAGTTCAGTCCTCACCTTCCAGTGTATCTCTTCTCGAAATACCTTGTGACTAAAAATGTTAGAGCACCAAACGATCCGCTGAATATCCAACCAAGCTCAGCTCCATCTGGCTTGACGGACTTCGCGACGACTCCAACATACCAAGTTTGATCCATGGATAAGACTGCGCCTACAAAGGCCATTGCAATCGACGCAACCCCTGCAAACCCATATGGAAGGACTTTCATGTTGTTCCAGTCGTCCAAAGGGTACACCCCCTTTCGGAAGATAAAATGCTCAATAGGAATGATGCAGACAAATGGCGTTGTATAATAGCCAATCACGGATAAAAAGGATTCCAGAACTTGTTCAAATGAGTTTTCGCCTGCGATCGCGATGGCAATAATGATAATCGACGCGACAGCCGTCCATATCCAACGCGGGATTTTGAGCATGAGTGGGTGGAAGTTCTGGCAGGCAAACGCGAAGCTGTAATTGTTCGTCATATTACAGGCCACAATGCTGAGTGCGAGTAGTACAAGGAGGAATTTCCCAAACCCGTGGAGGGGTTTCAGAGCCTCGCCCATCAGTCCCCCATATCCTCGACTGTCATAGGCGGCGGCAAATACAGGGTCCGCTGCGACAGCGGTCATGAACGCAGCACCTAGCACTTCGGGAATGATAGTCCCTATAAAGTTGCCGGCCCAGATGATTATGGTGAGCTTTGTCTTACTGATGTTGGCCGGCCTTCGGACGTTGTAGTCGGCAGCTAGTCCAGCCCAGCCAATAACAAAAGCATACGTGACAGCAATAAATGACATGACCCCTGCTGCTTCAGCAGAACCAGAGCCCATGGGTGAAGCAGAAGCGTCGAAGTGAGATGCGCCATATCCAGCGAGAAAGATAAACACAATCACCTGTGGAATCCAGCAAAATCTCTCAAATAAATGGACAGCGAAGTATCCGAAGAAACAAATAACCGCGGTGAGCACTCCAATGATGAGATTACCGGCCCAAAGGGGACAGTGTCCGTCGGAAAGCTCGTATAGGACTTGAGCCCCTGCGATGCTGTTTACCGAGGACCACCCAACCATGCCGCACAGGTTAAGGATGACAAGGATGCGTGTGCCCCAAATGCCGAATGAAAAACGTCCAATAGAGATTGTCCGCAAACCAGTTATCGGACCTAAGCACCCATAGAAGCCAACCACCCAGGAGAAGACAAAATTCACTATCACGATGACAGCGAAAGAATCCCAGAACCCAAGGCCAAAAACGGACCCCAAAGCACCAGTAGCAAATGTTGCTGGACTGGTCCACAGACATAAATAAATCAGCATTCAATTGCAGAAGGAACCATCATGCAGCAACATACGTAATGTTAGCTGATGCCCACATAGCAAAGGCATCTAGCAAGCTATGCTGCGCACGGTCGGCTTCATCGACACGCTCAATGCCTCTTTCCTCAGCGTGGAATTTGCTTGCAAAGCGGGTGAACTTGCTAAACCACCCAGTAGAGGCTTCGACGTTGGAGAGATTATCCACCGGGTCTGCAAAGCCATGGTGTCTTGCTGCGATGGGCTCGGATAAGCCTTTCTCGGAGTCTGCGGTTTGCTCCTGCGCAAATACGTTCTTTCGATCAAGAGATGCAAACATGGTGGACAAGAGATTGCAATGCAATAAATGGCAAAGCAGCATGCTCTACTATTTATTTACGCTATCTGGACTGCATGGCTTATCAGTCCCCAACTGTAACTGTGGGGATTCGTTATCACAGTAGGGAGGTTCTGCACTTTTCGCGCAACACAAGTTTCCTAAATAAGTTAATAGTAGATTAACTGAATGAGACACGCTTGTACACTTGTAGTCTTAGGCATAACTTTGATCTCAGGCATCGCTTACATATCTTGGCACTCTTGGCCACGCGGAGATGCCGAATAATGCAGTACTATATAATACATATTAATGAAGGCTTATATTATAAGATGTTTAGTATCTAGAGATAGTTAATGATTCTTAGTATTAATCTTTATATTTATATTACTTCTTTACTAACTGTGTGTAGCATAGGAAGGGGTTAATTTATATATAAATCTTAAGATTTGTGATGCAAGATTAAGTATACTAAGAAGCTAGCTTTAGGTCATTAGCTAGTTATGTGACTGGTCACTGATCCATCTTATCTTTTCATGCTAGCTGATTAGGAACCCTAAATGGAGTTGAAAGGCCATAAATTTTGCCTATCAGAGGCCTAGTGCTTTTCGAGTTGCAGAACCTCCCTAGTTGAACGCCAAGGCATCAGAAGATAGTGCTATCATTCCAGTCACAGAACAGTCACATATGCCCCTCTGCTAATTGTCCAGAGATAGGCAATCGGCGTTGACCGTTAGAAAGCCACAACCTATGGCTTATCTTGGTGCTTTATCGGCGACCATTCAAGGCTATAGAATATCCATGATACTAGTTCTCACGGAAAGATCGGATAGCTGCTGTATTTCTCACGGAATTTTCCTACATGTATGTACTGCCGGTGTTGCCAATCCTCCCAAACTTTTGGGCAGATCGCAAGATTCTACGATATTGTGACGAGCCATGCAGCTAGAGTCAAGGCCGACAGCGGCCTTTTATGGGACATTCATTCATTCAAAAAGCTCCCAGGAAGTAGAGATTATCTCTAATGGCCTTCTTCTCGTGTCCGCTTCTGGGACAATTGTTTCTCTTGACAGAGACGTCGAGGAAGAGGATATCTCCCAGATCCTGGCGTGTCACGGAACCAGCGCTCTGTCGGTGAAGAAATTTAAGAAGGGCGAGTTCTGCATCCCCGGATTCATCGATACGCACAACCACGCCCCGCAATGGACGCAGCGTGGAACAGGCCGAGGTCTGCTTATCCTTAGATGGCTAAATGAGGTGACCTTTCCTCACGAGTCGAAATTCGAGGACCCGAAATACGCTGAAGATGTCTATGCCAAATTGGTCGATGGTTTTCTCAAGCAAGGAGTCACAACAGCATCGTATTATGGCAGCTTACACCTCGAAGCCACGAAAATCCTCGCTAGGATCTGTTTTGAGAAAGGCCAAAGAGCCTTGGTTGGAAAGTGTAACATGGAACGCAATGCCCCGGACTACTACCGAGACAAATCCAATTCCGAATCACTGGAGGAGACTGAGGATCTAATCAGATATATCAAGACCGAATTAGATCCCGAAGGACTATTGGTGCAGCCAATTTTGACCCCACGCTTCGCCATCTGTTGTGATGGAGAGTTACTTGCAGGTCTGGGTCAGATTGCTAAGCGCCAACCAGACCTCATGATTCAGACGCACTTTGACGAGGCGAGGCAGGAAGTTGAGACGACAATGCAGCTGTTTCCCCAGTTCAATAATGAGGCCGATCTATATGAGCACTATGGGCTTTTCAACGACCGAAGCATCTTGGCCCACTGCATATACCCAAATGAATACGAGATTGGGCGTATGAAGGCGTGTAATGTTGGTGTATCTCACTGTCCCGTCAGCAACACCACTTGTGGAGAATGGGGAGCAGCGCCAATTAGGCGGTACCTAGATCTCGGTATCAAAGTAGGATTAGGCACAGATTCTGGTGGCGGGTTCAGCAGCAGCATCCTGGAAGCCATGAGACAAGCCATCATTACCAGCAACGCTAGACAACGCATGACCGATGGCAAAGACAAAGAGCTCACAAGGGAAGAGATATTCTATCTCGCAACTCTCGGTGGAGCAAAAGTGTGTTGTCTTGATCATAAAATCGGCTCATTCGCACCTGGGAAAGAGTTTGATGCTTTACACGTGTCAATGTTACCGGAGGCAGATGCAGCATCTACTATGATCGAGGATAGTGATTCCATCGAAACAATATTTGAAAAGTTTGTGATGTCGGGCGATGATCGGAATCTTGTTTCAGTATATGTGCGAGGCAGATCTGTCAAGCCAAGCCGAGCAAGTCACCCCGAATAGAGGACCTAATATGGTTTGTTTTGTCAAAGGGGAGTCTAGGTTGACGCTATATTGGAAGATTGACCGTACTCATCCTCCAGGATAGACCATATATGATCTTGATATTGAAATTGTTCCTGTAATATCTGAACCTTCTCTTCTGAATAGATAAGAGATTAGGGAAATGGTAGCAACTGTGCATGGATAACTACATGCCAACTTATTTTCCAATCCAGCTGACATTCGGCCATCTCCATATCTTTGGGTCACGTCAGTATGTTCAATAGACTGTAGGTTGCGCTAGATTCTCTACACAACAACATTACATTTCAGCTATGAATATTCTAAACGGACGCTCCAGCCCGAAATAAGCAATTGCACTTCATCCGGAAGGATGCATGAATATGTCACGATCGTAAAGCTAGAGCAATCTGAATTTTTCCTTGACTGCCATCGAGATAGCAATCATTACGATACCCAGTAGACAGTAACCCAACTGTGAACTTAATAGGTACTGTTCATGACGGATAAGCGGCCACCGTCGGTAGTGAGGATCAATCCATTCGAGTAGCTGCCTGCCCGACTTGCCAAATACAAAATGGCACCGGCCATTTCCTCATCCCCTCCGAAACGGCGAGCTGGGATAAAGCGATCATCGTGAGAGGCCTCTTCCTCGGGCTTGCGGCTTGCAATTAGAACCGCTGCCAGGTCCGAAGGGTAGACTGAATCGCATACATTAGTATAGAAATGGATGCATATGTAAGAAGGAAGAACGTACTGCCAGGAGCAATGGCATTGACACGAATGCCAAACCGGGCCAGCTGGGTACTGGCATGCTTGGCCACTTGCATGATGGCCACCTTGCTGGTCAGATATGGGGGCGACGAGGTCCAGTGACGGCTGAAGGCCGAGATGCTCGTCGTGAAGATGACTTGGCTCTGGATCGAGGGCACGTCACTGCCCTCCTTCAGGGGCTTGCCGAACCCGCCCTTAAGGGCATTCTGCGTTCCCGCGTCGAGCAATTCGAGGAATGCAGTCATTGTGAAGAAAGCAGCGGTAATATTGAGGTTGAGAGCGTCATTCATGCCATCCATTGAGAAATCGGTGAAAAGGGATTGACGCAAGTCAGGTAGAGAGGCCGCAGGGTTGAACCGCACGGGGGGTCCGATGCTTCCAGAATTGGCGACAACAAGATTAACATAGCCCACTTCCGACTTGACTCGATCCACGGCCGCCTGAAGATCCTGTTTGGAGGTCACATCGGCTTGGTGGGGGATGATAATATCGGGATATTCGGCAGCGGCCTTCTCGAGAACCTCCAGTCGACGGCCCAGAATGTAGATCTTGTGGGCACCATTGGCAGCCAGGGCACGGGTCATATTCAGGCCAATTCCTGCAAAATCACATGAGGATGGCTGATACGATAAATGAGGGTGGGATGAAGAAAAACTTACCACTGCCACCGCCGGTAATAACGGCCACAATGCCATCCACCCGGAAGATGTTGCTGGAGTCCACGGATGCAGTCATGTTTGTTCTAGCAAGCGAAATGTTGGAAAGCGAGATACCTAGGTAAGTCTGAAGAATATTCAAGAATATTGGAGATGCGTGTAAAAGTTTGGATTGCTATTTCTATCTAACGGAGAACCTTATATATGTATTCCAGGTTGTATGCAGTGGAGTGTGCCAGGAGAGCCACAGCTAGAAGTTACACATCGAGGATCGAAGCATGACTGACAAGCATAAGAAATGAAAGACTTCAAGATTGTCTTCTGATTGCTAATCAAGAAGGCGGCCGCAAATGGCGGGTCGGCGGCCGACGCTAGAGCCCTAAGTCAGTCTCCTTTTCCAACAGCAGATCATACCTAACCGTGCCACCGCCCACCCCTCACCGCTCCGCGTTGAGGGTGCGCTACACACAAGTGCCGATTTCACATAAGTGCCGATTTTGAACAACTAGCTATTAAAAACACCAAATTAATCATCCCTCCACGTAACTGTTCGTTCTAAAAAAGCATTTCTAGGCTTTGGACTAGGTAACCGATTCCGTCTGTTTAATAAATATTCGTTTTCTCGGTTTGGTGGTAGTTCTAGAGGCTCACTTCCTAATGGGTGGTTTTGAGCCTCTCTTCGTGCCTTCCTCTCGGCCTTGCGTTCCTCGGCTGTTTGACGCTTTTTTATAAGCCGATTTGCATCTTTTACTGAAAGTACGCCTCCATGGCGTACTTGACGCTTAGATCGAGGCTTTTGCTTGCGTTGGTTGAGCTCTAGAAGCTGAGTAATTTGGTGTTCTTGAGTCTCGCGGATATGAGCCTGCGTGAGGCTGCCTTTAAAAATCTTTGTCAGATCACGGCGAAGCTTCGGAATCTCATTTTTTATATCGGTTAATGATTCTAAGCTTTTCTCAATTCGGTCAATTCTTTTTTGAAGCTTATAAGCAGTCTCTGGTGGTGAAAATGACTGGTTTGTAGGTGAGCTTGGAATGTCGGCGGGTTCTCCGTCAAAGATCTCTAGTATTGGACTTTCCATAGAGTCGGCCTTCGCTTGTAAATCATCCAAAATAATACTCGGATTAT
>JAMAFX010000239.1:0-34829 GCA_023625875.1 Trichocomaceae sp. PYS4502 | reverse complement strand
TCTTTATCGAGGCATATGAGCACTTGTATGGAGAGGGAGGGATAGAGGCAGCTCCCTCTTTGGCAGCGAGATCAGCTTCTCCCCAATGTAGCCGAAGTCGTCGGGCTCCATGATAGGAAGGTCGTCATGGGACCGCATGCAGTAACCCTGAGGCCCCATTCCGGATCTTATTCTCTGCCATCTCTGCCGTCGTATTTCACTTAATACGTGCTCTGGAAATGACTGCTGCCTATCAGCCATGTTTGACGGGATCATTAAAAATCAATGATATTCAGTATATTTCTATTTTTACGCAGTTACACTCTTAATTTTACCGCTGCAAAACTTAATCGGAAGGTCAGCGAATAATGTACCTCCAATAACTATCGTATGATTATTATCAAATCAGGAGATAAGTGTATCGACTCGTGGATACTACGGCGACGTCCCTTGTTTTTCTCAGTTCTATTGCCTGTAAACTAACCTTCAACTTTTAACCACACACTGTAGTAACAGTTGGAGGAGATGATGTCTGTTATTCTCTGTCATTTCTGCGTGACGCAAGAAAACAGTGCTGAGACGAACAAGAACACAAAGGGGTGATTCTCGAGATTTGGAGTTTTGGTCATTATCTTTTATTTTACTGCATAGCTACCAGTGATTTTGCTTTATTTTATTTGGTCTTAAAATAGCACCACGGGTCTGTAAAATTACCTTAATAGGAATGTGTTCTGTTACCGTAATAGGAAGGCACGTCGGTCACGCCATAGACGATACTCCAGCCCTAACCCTAGCCCTATCAGATGTCTGCTTCTCTAAGTTATTCCTATAGACTGAGCCTCATTTACTGTGACTCTACTTCATTACTGACCAGAGGGAAATCCCGATAAGACCTCTACGTAAAACGCTTATGTACATTGCTTAGTCAAAATAGTTCTGCACTTTGAGACCCTTAAACTCAAAGGATGTCCCCTCGCGCTTATCCACCACCGTCTTGTAGTGCACATCCCTAACACGTGCGCGAACATACTCAGTGCCAGAAGGGGCCGGCTTATCAGAGTTCTTATCCTCGTCGCTCAAGAGACCTAATCTCTCAAGCAAGGGCGAAGGAAGAGTCTTCATAGCAGTGTTATCTCCTGGTCGAACGAAATAGAGAAGTCCCAAACGGGAAATTTCAAGCTGGTCAGGTGGCGGCGTGACAACGCGGTGGATTGTGGACTTCAAAAACCCTGCAATACTGGTCAGCTTCTTATCTCTCCGCTAGTAAATATTGGAAGATATACCGTTGGTGAGGAAGGTCAAGGTATCGGCGATATTGCACGTAATTCCTCCCTCGACAGGCTTCACCCATTTCCACTGACCCTCAGGTGTGCGGATCTGTAGGCCGGCTACATTCTGTGAGAAGAGCAATGTGAGACTTCCAAAGTCAGTGTGGCCGCCTGTAGAATATGCCTGTGCGCGGTCCCATTCCTCCTGGGTTCGTCGGTTGTAGATCATATAGCGGAGGTGGTCATCGGATTTTTCTTCATAGTCATGAGCCTTGGCGAGGAAGTCCTCTGGCAGTTCGAGGATGATTGACATGAGGACAAAGAGCTTGCGAGCGACTTTATCAAACAGGTCACGGTGGAAACTGGCAATCTCATCGTAGTTCTGTTGCACGACGTTGTGGCGGGGAACATTGCCCCAGGCCGGGATTGCTTTGGGAATATTCAGCTGCTCAATATTAGCAAACTATTGCTAAAAAGTGTTGTAATCGACAAACCATCTCGATATTCTCCTTCACGCCTGTGTCACCAATCCATCTCGAGTTCTCACGATATCCAAAATATTCGCCATCGGCAAAGTTGCATGGAAAACGCCGTTTCTCTTCAAGTGGCTCCTTGAAGAAAGAGTTTCCAAAACCGAACTGACGCAGCACACGTTCATCGTCAATTCCATGGCCAACAACAACCCAGAAACCAACGCGTGTGACGGCGTCATAGAGCTGCCGAGCTAGCTCCTCTTTACCGCCTGGCTCGTCAAACCGCGACAGATCGATCTCGACGAGAGGCGCCCAGTCAAGTTCAGCTGTTGTCGGGGCTGGACGAGTCCAAGGCTTGATAGGGACTTTAACAGTCTCCGGGGCAATAGTTTCAATTGCTGATGGAGCCATTATGGTTTAATTCAGTACTATTATTTGCAGATATATGCAAAGGTTATTTCTCTGCTAGATACGCAGTGGAGCAATCGATGGGCACAAGAGCATGGCACTTTATACACTTCTCCAACTGATGCAGTCCGAAAAAGCAACCTTAATCTGCACGATAAACCCCGCACTGTTTAGCATTGATAAATACGTATTAAACGCGAATAAAACATCCGCTAAAACGTTGTCGTGTTGGGCCCTAAAACCGCGGAATCACCATGCAAGCTCGCGATTGCGCGATGTAGCGCGTATCATATTGCTGAAACAGCTTCAATAATTCCTGTCTTATCATTCTTCTTAGTCCACGGAAAACGTCCGATGCGGATATTTTGCGGATGATTTAAAGCTGAATAACTCGTGCAAAATTTGTCCGCTGCCAACAAACTTCTATCCTGATATCTCGCAAAGAGTACGAATCCCTCCGGCAGCGGATTCAATCGCACGTGTTGCCTTTATTATACAAGTATTGCTCAATGTCGTGATTCAACTTATCATGGCATCAACCAGGGTGACCACTTTCTTGACAATGGCGGGCTGTAAGGAAGTAGCTGAATGTAATTGTGTTGAGATTCACAAACAGTATATGAACAGGCGCGTTTCTTTCGTTATCTATCAATTAGCGCCAGTTTTAAAGAAGCAGATACATAAAGATAAAGGATAATGGCACCCAAAGATGCAAGCAAGACAACAGTCTCGCCGATATCCCCGTCGCCCTCCAGCGACGACTGGCGGATCGAAACAGCGGCCCATTTCAATGCCGAGCTAGAGAAAAGAATTCTGAAAAAAGCTGATTTCTGGCTTGTCGGATTCTACTCCCTAGTATATATCTTCCGCGTTATTGATTCTGGAAACTACTCCAACGCGGCCATTATCAATCTCGAACACGGCACCGGAATCAAAAAGGAGCTCCACCTGAGCCCGTCACAATGGGCATGGACTCTGTCTATCTTTTCGTATAGCTACATGGTATTTGAGCCGACAAACACAATACTCCTTAAAAAATTCCGTCCGTCAGTATGGATGTTCGTCTTGATTTTCTCATGGGGCGTATGTGCCTGTTGCGTCGGCGCTGCCCAGGATTTCAAGGGTCTCATGTGCGTCCGGTTTGCCATCGGGATGGCTGAAGCAGGCTTCTACCCTTCAGTGTTGTACCACATGGCATTTTGGTACAAGCCGGCCGAGATGCCGTGGCGCATTGCTCTGTTCTACTCCCTTGGCCAGGTGTCGAGCGCCCTGAGCGGACTGCTGGCATATGCGATTAGTTTCATGGACGGAATCGGCCATCTCGCAGGCTGGCGGTGGCTGTTCATTCTCGAAGGCCTTCCTGCGTTGGTTCTTGCCTTCGTTGCTTTGTTTTGGCTACCTGACTATCCAGAGTCGGCCAAGATGTTGACCAAGGAGGAGCGCGCTTTCGCCTCGGATCGTTTGTCTGGCATCGCTGCACCATCGGGAAAGGATAACAAACATTGGGATATGGATGCCTTGAGGAGTCTGATAAAAACCCCGACAGCGTATACCTTTGCCATCTACTGGATTGCGCATGGAATTGGAGGATTTGGTATACAGTATGCGTTACCAACGGTTGTGTATCAGCTGGGCTTCACGACCACGGCGAAATCTCAGCTGATGAACATAGTAAGACAAAAACCTGCTGTTTATGTCTACCCTGATAACTAACCTTGACAGCCGCCATATGTAGCATGCTTCATCTTTCTAAACACCGTCGGATACATGATCCACCGGAACTGGATCAGGCCGTGGACCACGGCAGTCGCCAGTACGTATATACTCTTCCGATAACATACAAATATCTCGACCTAACAGTCTGTCTCTCAGTCGAGGGCACAATCATAATCTGCTACATTATCCTTATCACCGTCCACAACTCCGTCGTCAAATATCTTGCCCTGATAGTCGCAACTGCCTGCGCCGGCTCCGCCTACCCAGTCATCTGGCCAGAACGAATCCGAGTTCTCGAAGGCACGATTGCTGCAGGTATCGGAATCGGATTCACTAATGCAATGGCGCAGTTCAGTGGCATTGTAGGGCCACACGTATACAGTACCGTATTTGGACCGACGTACCACGTGTCGTATGTGATTTGTTTGGTGTTTTTGATTGTTGCTATTCTGGCAATATTGGCCTCGTGGGTGCTTGTCAGGAGAAATGATAGAAGGGTTGCCGCTGCTGAAGATGATAGGGAAGTGTAAAAGGCTAGATGATTTTTTTTCTTTTCAGTGTGGAACTGGAAAGAAAAGAGGAGTTGCGACTCGTGACATACACTGGAGTGAGAGTTATTTCAAAATTTCAAAGGAGCTTGCGGTGCAGTGCACTGGTGCACGAAGTTGAACTGATAGTCTGGTGCAGCGGAACCAGCCGCGTCGGGAGTGGACCGAAGACCCACTTAGTACCACGACAAGACAACGCTTTACCATTAGTAGTAATTACTAATTACACTTTCCTTCCTTTTTCGGGTGGTGGGATAAGAAGTCAACATGAGCGCTAGCCAAGGACGGAGTAGCGCGACAAGTGTACATAATTTAGGGTCCGATAGTATAGGCCAGCCAGGGCCTCCTAAATAAACCCGGATAAATCTAAATAAACCCGCCTAAGAATTTTTTGGGTTAAAGCGTTACAATCACGTTTCTTAGTAAATTCTTAGTGTTCGGGATATTTAAATTTAGAATTGAAAATTTTCAAAGTTTATACTACGTAGTACGCACTTATTACTCTACGTGTTTATGCGTTCTATTCCTACATACGCATTTTATGAAGAATTTTAGCGCGGAAACATTTCACTAAGAATTTGGGTGTAAAATATTTTGGAATTGAAAAACGGCTAAAATTTTAGGCGGGTTTATTTAGCAAAATCCGGGTTTATTTAGGAACCCCTAGGCCAGCCATTCCAGGTTCGACGGTCGCGTTCCCCTGAAGGCATTGAAACCCGTCCTGGTCACTCTGTCTACTGTGGGGTGCTCGCATGTTACCTAGGTAGCATACCTAGTAAAAAAAGCTGCTTGCTACCGCTGTCTACCTATCTCAACGGTGAGTTCGTTTGATTGGATCGGAACTGTTAAGTGAATCTGGTGCAAAGCAATATGGACTTATATGACATGGGAGTCGATGGCCCGGACGACTCAGGTCGAGTGTATAATCCAAGACTCGGCATAGCCCCGAGAAGATACTCAGAAGATGACGACCAGAATCTCGACACCTTTTGTGCAGTGTGCGGTGTCCCACTCAGAGTGATGGTAAGTAAGAACAATGAAAGAATACCATTGCGATTTTACCTGACCAGGATTTTAGGAAGCAGTGCTGCGTCTTGAAAAAGATAAAGATAAATACAAATGGCTCACAGATGGGGTGTGCATTCGCCCATCATCCCTCGAGCAGCGCGGCACAAACTGGGAAACACAAAGATTCCACGGTTATGGGAAGCCATTAGAGGTCCTTCCCATGAATATTCAGAGTATCTATTAACTTATTGATGAGGGGCTTGAGGCTCAATCTCAGTCTATTCTTATGTCTGACTATCTAACTAGGCGAGCTCGAGGGTTGGGATATCCAACCCTCGGCTGTATGCCGCTAAACCCAATTTGGCAATGGCGTCTACGTACAACGAGGATTCCCGTGACTTATTATATTATTTTTTCCAATGCTAATTTTAAGAAGACAAATTCATGTTTTTTCAATGGAGAGGGTGGTTCGGGAGGGACACGCGATTTGCATTTGAAACACATGAACCCTTTCCCTGGGTCGGCATACACACGAAATGTTTCAATCTTATGAGGAGACTCGTCGAGTATCGAACCAGTGTTTTAGGCCTTGTGCCAGATCACAACATCCTCCGCGTTCGCGGTGAATGCAGCACCCACGTTCCGGCGAGTCTTGGTGAGATGTACGAGGTGTATCATTCTCGTATTTATCAAATGCCTAATATCCACCACTGGAATCGGTTTAGCCACTTCGCATGGAAAGTTCTAGAGCCGCATCTATATTTCTATGACCAGGCGTTGTACGATGATACAGATGGTGGACTTTTTGAAGTGCATCGGAGTTATCATACCAAAGATGGAAACTTGGACGATGATAGACCCATGGAACTTTTCAAACTGCTTGAATGGCCATTTGGATCTTTTGATGTAGATGTACGTAAACCTCTGCTTGTCTTCACCTAAATGCTATGAACCATACTAACAAAATATGATAATCAATAGCAATACGAAGCGCCTCCTTTTCCGATTGATGATTTATTACCAAGAATACTGTCTTATCTTCAACCCCTTCCTACAGAACCCACCATTACTTCTCCCGCTCTACAATCCAGACTAGATCAACTTCCTACAGAAATTCAACAACAAATCTATCAGGAACTACACCCATTTACGGATCCAACAATTGAGTGCACTCGTCATCTTGCTCCCTCTGTTTGGAAAACACTTTTATTTGAAGGACAGATCCTTCCCTGGTTATGGGAATTGATTCAGTTTGATTCAACAGTAGCAGATGAGGAGAATACTCTCATCACATCGCTGCAAGGTGTGAGTATCAATAAGCAGGATGCTCAGGCGAGCACTAGTGTCGATACCGACGAAGAGTTGTGGGATTGGGAACTCTTGGTTCGACAACTAGCCCAGTACGAGGCGTTTGAGCCCGGCACTATAATGCAAGATATGCCATGGGCCTTGTGGAACCGCCGAAGAATCTGGGAACTCTTGGATGATGCGCGACGTGATGATGTTGATCCTGCGGACTTTAGAGATCTATAGGCGAAGCCAAAGGATCCGCCGTTACTCCTTTGGTTTAGTTAGCTTTTCTCAATGAGTAGAAACTTTTTTTACGCCAAAAGCGTGAAGACTAGGCCGTTTCTAAATTATTGCATGATTGCCGAGGCTGCCTCGAAGCTATAACTTCTTGGCCTTGTGTTTCTATACAATTTGCTCTTCAAATCCTTTGGGTCACTAAAGTTCGGATAATCTTATACACATACATTTGGAAGTTTTGCGTTGTCATTGTATTGGGCTTAATTAGTAGTCTTTATGCTTAAAGCTAGATATTTTATGTACGGCTCAAGCGAAGCCCGGAGTAGTAAACCACCAAGGGGTTATTATAAATTGGTTGAATATAGCTCATGTCTTTTAGCTAGTTGCCCACTTCCATAATTACAACAAGCGCATACCCAGAATATAGAAGTTCTTTACGTATTGATGGCTCACTAACTTATTAACTATCAATTTATTTATTACACTAGTTTGCTTTGCCGCCTACAACCTATGTACCTGTTGTCACCTTAACCCACATACTTCGAGCGTGGCTGATGCACTAGATACAGGGTACATATGTTGTTCATGTTGTAAAAATGCACCAAAAACGCCGTCTCATAAAAGACATTAGGAACATCGACGTGCCAGCCACGTCAGATACTATTTATAGTAGTAGTACATGCATGAGTAGTCTCTGAGGCCAATGCACCATGAATCTTTAGCGCCAGTGCTGCCCCAAGAGGCTAACTTGGAAGGACACTTGAGCCGCCAGCGAGACACATTTCATACACCAGCAGACCCTTATTTGGGCTGTGCCTTGATTTAATTTGATCACAAGCCACAGAAATCCCCCCAGAAAGACTCGCAGTGGCTTATTAATTCAGTTAGTGCGAGGCTCGGGATACTCGGTGAGGTTGATTGTATCGAAGCTATACTAGCCACCAATCATACCCATGTCTTCATCTCGGGCTCAAACAAGTCTGCATTTGTAGTTGTGAAGCGTGGCTGAGCTGTTTAAATTTGGCTGCAAATAATATAGATAAGCCACAATGCCAAAAATGCCCTATGCTTGTAGTTAGGTGGTGGGAGTCTTATCCTAGGCTGATCTCATAGACCTACCTAGGTAGATGTATATAACACCTGGATGGAATGGCCATGGGCCTGTAACTATGATCATTCCATTACACATCGAAGCTTTACAGTGTCATCGATTCATATCGCTCAACATACTCTTATTTCTTTACTGAAGCGCTACCCAAAGAGACATACGTAATAGACTACCTAGGTATCGTTCATCAACATGCCTTACTCCGCTGCCAACCCCAGGCAAAATCCTCGGCACCTTTCCGATATTATTGGCGCGTGTCCTGACTACGATCATACTTGCGTGGGAATAGCACAATCGAAAGGCCGGCGGTGTCAGGCCCGCACAAATGCTAAGAATCGAGCACATGCTACTCGACTTCTCGACGAAGGCACGCGCCTTCTGCAACTTGGTCAACGAAGTATTGATAATATTCTGGAAGCATTGGCTCCCCTACTTCTCTGCATACGCTTCCATCAGAATCAAGCAAGCGAAATTGCGCGCGAATGGTCAAAAAAGGTCGAGATATATCAAAGAAGCTATCAGAACGCTACTTCCGTCAGAAATGGAAGTCAACAGCTCAGTGGCAACGAAGCTCGAGGACCAGGAGAATCATCTCCTTCATCTAGCCTTATCGCCGATGCTCGAACTTCGTTGTTAACGCACTCAAGCAGAGATGATCTCCCGGATGATCACGAAGTATTGTTCCTTCCATTGCAAAGAGCATCTCAAAGAGCACCGCTATCAGCTGCTTCTTCGGTAGCTAGTGCCAGATATAGTGGAAGCCCAAGCCATTCTATATCACTAGTAGGAACCGTTGTCACAACGAATGAGCAGACATCCAATTCAACTCCGCAAATCAATGAGCACTCCTCTGAGCCGCGAAGAACAACACAGGAGACTATCAATAGCTCCCAACAGACCAGAGGATCCCACCGAGGCTTAACTTCTCCGTCTCGATCATCCGCAGCTAGTACACCAAATGCTACAGAAACACCAACCATAGCCCAACAGACAGGTCCTCAAAGACCACTTCGGTCTCCATCAATAGCAGAAGCAACAAATCACCCACCACGGGGACAACCTACGACAGGGCGAAGAGAAGTGGTTCGCAAATCCATTGAAGGGGAATGTCACATTTGTCTCATGTCATTGCAAGATAATGAAGCAGCAGCATCACAAGATGATGAAGAGGATGTTGTTCAAGCGGATAATATAGCAACTACCGAGTCTACGCAAAATGATCATGAAGAAATTGTTTGGTGTAGGAATCAATGCGGTTATAACTTTCACAAGAGCTGCATTGGCTTGTGGACAGAATCTCGTGAGAGAAGCCACCATGCAGTGACTTGTCCAATGTGCAGGGCGCAATGGGTTATGCAATGATTTTCATCATGTTCTTTTTTTTTGTTTTTTCTAATTTCACATTATGTTTTTCTGGAACCTTTGTTTGATACTCTTTAAGAGAAATCAATTGAACGAATAATTATGAAACCTACGCTTCCTCTAAGTTTTAACAGAGTGTGTTTCGGCACCTTATGCAAGAATACCAAATCAATCAGTCACTGCAA
This sequence comes from Trichocomaceae sp. PYS4502, assembly GCA_023625875.1. NCBI lineage: Eukaryota > Fungi > Ascomycota > Eurotiomycetes > Eurotiales > Trichocomaceae > Trichocomaceae sp. PYS4502. The sequence goes on along the minus strand of JAMAFX010000239.1, from coordinate 25,247 downwards.
ATTGCAGACAATAATTTCATGCTATTAACGCAATCCTCTGACAGAGCTATCATATACAGTGGTTAAGTAGTTGGTTTATAGTCATCCAAACATCATCTCATCGGCCTTAGTAACCTCAGTAGGACTCTAAGTCTAAGCCTTATTACCATGATGCCCATGCACCATGCCTATCGTGATGATGGCGAAGAAATTATTAGCTTGATACCATGGTTTATTTCTTTGCCTGGTCAATGTGAAGGAAGGTACTGCTTACCTTCTGCTCTATGCATGAGCTTTTGACCGAATCCTTCTTTATGGGTATCGGTGCCAGCTTTATTGCCTTGTCCCCCGCGATTGGAACCGGGAGCAGAACCGGAACCGGTGTCGTTATTAGATAGAGAATCTCCATATTTCTCCTTTAGTTTATTGCCATTGTCGTCGAAGTTTGCACCGAACTTTTCTCCTTGGGACTTTTCGAAAGTGGATGTGGTGGTTTTGTCAGATCCGAAGGTGGTGTCTATCACGCCAGCGATGCCCTTGGTTGGCATAGAGTCGTTCTTTTCCGTGCCATTGTTTTGACTTGGCGTTTTGTTCTCAGAATCATGGTTGGTGCTTGGTCTTCCGGTGTTGACATCTACTTCCTGCCGGTATTCCATGTTGTCATTGGTGTCTTTCCTGGCAGTATTCTCAGGATAGTTATTATTGTTATTGCTGTCTTCGGAATTCATGTCTGATAATTGATAGGGGGGTTAAAATGTTCCTTGGATAAAGTTTCGTTTCAGGATGCTGTGGTGATTAGCCGTCGTCTGGTTGAATTGAAGCTATCGACAAAGCCAGAGGAGCATCCATCACCAACACGACTTTATAGGGAACTCTGTCGACATTCTGCAATATGACGTATGGAAGGCAGCTTTTCCTTGCTCCGATCTGAGATATACAAAGAAGCTAGCTGGTGCATGACGTCAAGAGAATCTTCTGTTGTCCTTCGATATTGCATCATGTGACACGCAACGAATTAGATGACGTATCTCGTACAGTCCACCGTCGGCTTTGGCCTTCTGCCTTGTCCCTCAGGCACTAAATCTTATGCCGCCTAAGCTGTTTCTGGACTAGCGTTCATGTAACCATTTTAGCCCTAACTCCAGGTAGTATTATATGCCATCGAACGGAGAAGTTGGGTTGGTTGCACAAAGGCAGGTACACAGACGTGGGCGGACTGTAGTAATGTAAGGTTACTTTCCTGTCTTCACCAACCAAAATTCGTATAACATGTCGACTTCGTTTAATTACGCGAAATCCTCTCTGTATTGCCATTTTCGGAAAGTGTGAGTTTAGACTTGTTGCAATTTGCGCATTCATTTTATGCTCCAACTACCTATCTAGATACAATACAATTTGTTCTTGGCCTAATTGCATGCAGATTATGCATATATTGGTTTGTTGTGATTTCTTAGCGTACCTTAAGCTCACACCTGCAGCAACATGTACGACACTGATCATCAGGCGATGTCACCTGAATTCCCTACAACACTTGCTTACCTATTTAAGTATTGTTGTTAGCTCTCACATATCTACGTTTAATGCCCAGATACAGCCAGATCAGAGAAGGAAACCCCGTCAAGAAAGTCTAAACAAAATGCGCAGCTCAGAATTTCTTATTGCTGTGGCATATGCTGCGCAAATCTCCGGAGCCTCAGCATGGGGAAACCTGGGGCATGAGACAGTAGCTTACATTGCGCAGAACTTTGTCAAATCTTCAACAGAATCGTACTGCAAGGGTATTCTTGGCGACACCTCTTCGTCTTATCTGGCTAATGTTGCTACCTGGGCCGATAGCTACAAACACACTTCCGCAGGGAGATTTTCATATGATTACCATTTTATTGATGCTCATGACGACCCTCCGTCTACTTGCAATGTCGATTACAGCCGTGACTGTGGCGATTCCGGCTGTTCGATCAGCGCTATACAAAACTATGTATTTACCCTTTTGCTGCTCTAGATTCATACTGTTAATTTCCAGTTTTGTCCATGTCTAACTCAAGATTTTAGACAAATAAACTCTTGGATAGCAAAACCTCGGCCCCTGAATCCCTTGACGCTATGAAGTTCATTGTCCACGTAAGACAAATATTTTCCATACTACAAATAAAATCTTGGTGGCTAATAGTAATCTTCATGAAGATTATCGGAGATATTCACCAACCTCTTCACGATGAGAACTGGAATGTTGGGGGCAATAGAGTGAACGTGACTTATGACGGCAACAGAACAAATCTACATCACATTTGGGACACCAACATGCCAGAAGACGATGCTGGCGGGTATTCCCTTTCTATTGCAAATGACTGGGCATCGAATCTTACCACCCGTATCACATCAGGAGAGTACAAATCCGAGGCTTCATCCTGGTTGAGTAGCCTCAATGTGACGAACCCAGTCGACTCAGCCATGGCTTGGGCTAGTGATGCGAACTCCTACGTTTGCAGCACGGTTTTAAAGCCTGGCTTGTCTTACATCGAGAAAAACGACTTGTCCGGCCAATATTATTTGACATGCAAGCCTATCTTTGAGGTACTACTTGCCAGAGCTGGCTATCGGTTAGCAGCGTGGCTAGATGCCATTGCTAATAATGCTCCTCGGTCCTGACTTCAAGAGTGAAGGTATTCTGTGGAATAGTAATTTAGACAGGTTCATATGCACAAACAAGACGTGCTAGCAGATCCTTTATGGATGCTGAGTTCAAGGAAGCAATTTCTACGCAGTATTTCCCATTTTTCTTCGGAAATATCCCAAAAAACTTGAAGCACAGTTATTACAGCCAACGGTATACAACAGTATACTTGCTTTATTTGCCTTATAAATATCTTTCAGTCATCTGGCTATGCCACACATTTTATCTGCTTTTGTCCTTCGCATATTTCCAGGCTATTCATTGAACTACAGAATAAAAGAGGGATTCTACTTCAAAAGTGAGATATATCAATTGAATTATAGGCTGACTTGAGCCATCAGTGGACATTATTAGCATGGCCAAAATACCCGAGGCAAATTTCGGCCGTAGCTTCAGCTACCTAGGTACGGTTTTGTTTCCTCCCCCCCTTCATTTTCTTTTCTTCTCCTTTCCTTATACCATTGTTCGAGGTCCTTCACAAGTCCTTTGAAATTTTTATCCAAGGATCTTTTGAGACTGGACAGATAGGTAAAATGTAGTAAGGCCGGATGACTCAAGTCTAAAGACCATCTTAAAAAATGCTTAGCCGGTATCAAAACGGCTATTGAATGGTGCGCTCTATTAGCAATATTTTTATTTTTCCTATTTTGAAGCCAAATAGCCTGGGTTGCGGAAGGCTGTGTTATGCACGCACAAGCCTCCCTCGCTTGCAGGAATGGTGTACGATCCGTGCTGAACACCGCCACAGCCAAGTCACTCACGGCCTCTTTTTACTCTTTATTAAGGTTATCTGCATACTTAAAATTGGCATTTTTCGACATTACACATATTTCTATTTGATGTTTACACTATACAATTCATCGTCATTCGGATTTGATGCAATAGTTTTGAAATCGTTTCATGTCGGTAAGCAGCGTATCCGACGGTGATGGAATCTTTAAGGGTTCTCTGGTGGAAATCAAGACTGGAGAAGACCGAAAACATGAACCACAGCAACACACTAGTCAGATTACAACGTATAACACTGTGGAATACGCGCTGTATCTCTGCCGTGGCCATAGAGGCTTCCCGGATTTGAAAATAGAATACAAAGGGTATAGCAACGAACTGGCTTTGCTTGATGAGTCTGGTATGGTGACAATGGTGACTCTTGAACCCCGGTGTCTCCATAGCTAACCCGATGCTATAGCGACAAGAAACTTCGAAGATCTTGTCCAAGGTCTATGCGCCAAGACCCCTGCTGAAGGTGGTGCAAATATACGCTTGGTGTATGTTTAGAAACCCTGGAAGTTCGAGAGACCCAGTGTTTGCTAATTTGTTGCCTTAGGCTAATGAACCGAGAGGAAGGCACATTCCTTGATGATAAAAGCCGGACCCTCGAATTATTTCAAGAGTACTGGGATATCGACATGGACAATTTTGCCATGTTGACTTCTCATCCTGTGGCAAGCTATCATAGCCGGATCGTGGATGTTAATGGTAGCATGTGTTTAGGTAAGAGGGTAACGTTTCTTTTACTTTCTATAACAATATGCTACCTAGGTAGTTATGGCTAATGCTTTGCGTGGTAGACATAAGTTACAATATAAAGGAGGATATCTTGTACGACCAGGACAATATCTCACCGTTAGAGAGTAGTTTAACTGTCAACGTCATCAAGTCGAGCAATATGCGTGTTGAACGCGAATATGAACCTGTCTATTTCAGACATAATATTTCAACGGGACAGACGACTTACATATTACCCAACGCCAGTCGAGAGCAGCGGTATCTGCTTCACCGCATAGCCCAGAAGCTTTCGGAAAGAACCAGCCAGATGCATCCATTCACATTGCATGCAGTTATTTTATTCCAGAGCCTCGCTGCACGAAGCGCAAAAATCGATGACATGCTCCGTCGATTATTGTGGATTGAGACGCAAATTTACCAAGGATCGATCTTCCAAGGCACGGAGTCGGAGAAATTCATACAGTACATCCAGCTTTCGCATAAATTATCGCGAAATCTCATCACATTAGAGCACAGAAACCAGAGGGACACATGCCTCATTGAGAAGCTCCTCGAGGATCATAAGCGTCTGTGGAGGTTGACTAAACAGAGTTCCAAGGCACATCACTATATAGATACACGTGCACATGAACATGTGCGCGAGAGTCTTCTTAGCCTGAAGGACTCTGCTCATGACCAGCACCGGCAAATCATTAGCGCAGAGCGCAAGACCCAGCTGTTCATAACCCTACTATACAACTTGATTACTGGTCATGACAGTGGAATCAACTTGCAAATAGCTTCGGAAACAGCCAAAGTTGCCCATGAGGCGAAGAAAGACAGCACATCAATGAAGATTATTGCTGGCGTGACTATGTTTTATTTACCAGCAACATTTGTCTGCAGTTTATTTGGTACGAATTTTGTTGCGCTCAACACCAATACCTCGGAGCCAACATTCATCGTATCCAAGTTATGGTGGGTCTATGTTGCATTTGCTGTCCCTTTAACACTAGCTACGATCATAGGATTTCACGTTTGGAGACGTTGGCGCCGGGGGCCTATTACAATGAGCCGTATAAATGCAGTCTGAACTATGGCACATACCTTCGTTTGAGACTACCACCTGAATACATTCCTATATCTAATGAAATAACGAAATCTTTAAGCTATGCTCAACAATATGTTCAAGTTCAATAAGTTCGAAAAACTTCCCAATTGACAGCGCATCCGTTGCTTCTGTCAAGGCCTATTATATTTATTCTCTCTCATCACTTACCTCAATATCGACTTCCATTAGTGATGATAATGCTGTAGGAGCCCTGCCAGCCTACTCACTGGTCACCTTTGTGATCACCACCTGAAGCTGCAAACAAACGGCATTAGTACATGAGCTACTGTATATGTATATTGGGCACGACGATGCGAAAAGTTACTGCATGCGACGTGGTATTAGTATAATTTGGCATAAATGTTGAAGTCAGAACAAAAACTTGACACAAGCAGAAGAAATGGTCAGAGTTTGCTATGTTTGCATTCTTTATCGATACTGTAAAGATTGGAGGAAGGTCACGTGCGCGCATTTCAGGGGATCAGAGCCGCGGGCCAGCGACAAGCACCAACTTTCTCCTCACAGAACACACAGTTAGAAGAATGAAAGGATCAAAAGGTGGATAAAGATGCTTGCATGAATTAGCATCTACCTCTGTGTCTTCTCCCATCCTCATGCATAGACACAATCTCTCCGCGACTTCTTTACGCAAGAAAGTTTCTTTCGACTTGGGCGATTTGACGGACGATTCAGACACAGACGACTATCGAGACGACAACACGCCGGATTGGACGCCGCGGACGGCCCTTTTAAATATACCGCCGCGCAAGGCTCGCAGATATGCTCTAACATCCGTCATTTTACTCGTTTTCGTCTATGTCCTTTACCATCGATCGCAGCCTCCCAAGGGCCTGTCGCCCTACCTCAATTACGATGCCATCGATTGGTCGCGATATGCATATACACAATACGTCACTAATGAGGCATACTTATGCAACTCTGTTATGGTATTTGAGGCTCTAGATCGACTTGGCAGTCGAGCTGAGAGGATTCTATTCTATCCCCAAGATTGGGATACCGTGGTCTCGGATAACAATGACCGAATCAGCCAATTGCTGAACTTGGCGCGTGATCGATACAAAGTTCAATTGGAGCCAATTACGGTGGAGAGTATTCATGGGTATGATCAATCAGGTATGATGACACTTTCTTCGATGCTATTACCGCCTCCCCTTTCCTTGATCCCCTTCCATAATGTTTGATGCGGGTAAGAACAGTGTATGTCAATCTAACAGTAATTTGCCCTGGCAGAAGATTATAGCGCCTGGGATAGTAGCGTTACTAAACTGTGGGCTTTTCGGGAGACGGCGTATAACCGAATATTGCAAATCGACTCGGACGTCCTCATTCTTCAAAACCTGGACGAGTTGTTTTTCCTTCCTTCAGCCCCCGTTGCTATGCCACGAGCTTACTGGAATTACCCGGAGCACCAGAAGCTTACTTCTCTTCTGGTGCTCCTTGAGCCTTCATATCTTGAATGGAAATCCTTGATGGAAAGAGTACAAGGTGTGACGGCGGGCCAACTTGGCATGGGCATGAACGAGTCCACGCACGAATTGTACGACATGGAACTACTCAATGACCGATATGGAGCATCAGCGCTCGTACTCCCGCATCGGCAGTATGGGCTAGTGACGGGAGAATTCCGTACTAAGGATCATCGGAATTTTCTCGGCAATGACCACGAAACGTGGAACCCCGATAAAGCTCTTAGCGAGGCCAAGTTGGTCCATTTCTCGGATTGGCCGTTGCCCAAGCCATGGATTATGTGGCCGCAGGGACAGCTCGCCAAGATGCAACCGAAGTGCGATAACAAGCCTGGCACGTCAGAGGAAAGCGGATGCCGCGACCGCGAGGTTTGGAAGCAGTTATACGAAGATTTCCGGCTGAAAAGAAAAGACGTGTGCAAGCTCCTCAGCTATCCGGCTCCGGAGTGGCCGCCGAGGCCAAAGGACATGTCGAACCTGCCTCCTGGTGAATCGCCCCCGGAGATAATCTCTGAGCAGGCCTTAGATGGCGAGCCGGAGTAGGCGAATTTTTTTATTGGGTGCATTAGATGGGTGTTTTTGGTGGGGAGGCGTTGATTAAACTGTGATACTAAATTCGTTTTGGGCCATGCAGATGGCCTTTGTAGACTATAAATTCATGTTCATAGATAGTACTACTGTATTGATAGTTATATACACAAAGTTCCTGGCCTGACCCAAACCCACGCTGTGACGTCACATCCCGAAGTCATCCCATTTCGGAATGGGAGGTATACGTAAGTACTTAGTTATCAACGTCCACTATAATTATTAATTAGTATGCACATAGTCTTCAACAAGTTAAGAATTTCTATCCAGCCGTTAGGGCTCAGATGCCAGATGTCATATGTGCCATGTGATTGTGGAACGTGGTTAGTGTTACTGTACGCCATATGGGGTAGTTATACGCACTAATAATAGTAGTTCCAGTGCGCCACAGCCGTCGCCAGGACGTCATTGCTCAGATCCGTGCGATGTCTTCGTCTCATGCTGCGACGACATTGGGCGACCCCAAGATCATCGTCCTTTGCGCGGTCGTAGGGGACGGATGTGACGTCAAGAGAGGGTGATGTATGATATTTATCGTCGATACCGCCCTCTAGCCGTGTGTCTATCCATGCACCTATACCACAAAAAGAGAGATACACAGTGATAGTTACCTGCTTTAGGAAGAGTCTATAGTCAAAGTACGCTCTCTTCTGAGTATACGCAGAGGATGTTCGCAGACTGACCATTTCCCAAGATATAACGAAGTAACCATCAACCATGCCGTCTATGCACGAACGTATCATCGACGACCTGAAGCTCAAGGAGCGCCAGCTCTGGACGGCTCTCACCTCGGCCGACCCAGCACACGCCGTCAACAAGCTGTGTCTCCCAAACGCTAATTTTCTGTTTCCCAATGAAGATGTCATTGCTCTTGACCCAGAGGACCCGGAAAAGAACGAAAAGACACTGCAAGAAATTCTAGCCCCTCCGTTCCATCGTTTCGACAACTTCTCTCTCATGGACGTGCGCCCAACGGTTATTGACTTGATGGCTGGCACCATTACATATCGGATCAGTGCATACCGAGGGAAGAAGGAGTACAATGCGACTGGTAGCACTACCTGGGCGCAGGGAAGTGACGGCGAGTGGAGGGTTGTCGTGCACCAGGAGACCCTAATATGAATGAACACTTGGCTCCTCTATACATCTACTGATACCTTTTTGTCTTACATTATGACTAGTTCTTATAATCATTGGAATTCACAGTTTAAACCTTTAATTAAAAGATTTTTTCTTCTTTTTTTGGTTACCACTGAAATAATTGTGGTCATTTACATCCTACACACCTTTGCACTCGCCGGATTCCATACTCAGAGAATTCAAAATACCAATCGCTTACAGTAATCAAAAATTTATTCGCAAGACTCCGTTAAGGCGTATGACACATACTCGAGAAACAAATAGGAACACGCATCAAGAATGCAGCTCAATCCCGGGTGTACTCACACTACTTGTTGCATGACCTATGGAACGCAATCCTAAGTTATCAACCGCCGGGTGCTCAGCAGACTGGGCTGGCAGTAAACCCGAAACCAGGTCACGATAAGTACACATCTCCAGGAGCTTGAATCTCTGCACCTTGCCACTAGGGGTGCGAGGAACCTCCTCAACGAAGACCACACCGCCAGTCAGGGACTTGTAACTAACAAGTTGATTGCGCGTGAATTGATAGACTTCGTCGGCTGTCGGTCTGCTTGCCGCTGCTGTTTTCCGCCGCACTACGAAGGCGCGTACCAGTTCGTCTTCCACCTCGTGTTGAGATCCTTCGTTTTTGATCCCCACCACTGCCGCATCGGCAATGCATGGGTGTCTGAGTAACACGCCCTCGATTTCTGCTGGTGCAACTTGCCATCTTCAATTGAGGATACATAACGTCAGCATGGGTCCTAGCATGGCATCGAGACTCGGGCTTATATATGGAAAAAGGGCGAGAACATACCCGCGGACCTTGATGAGTTCCTTTGCTCGTCCAACGATGTAATATTGGCCATCACGAACAAAAACGATGTCACCCGTTCGAAACCAACCATGCTCATCCTTGGCATTAGGTATACCCTTATACTCCATCAACACTCCAGGGCCGCGGACGTACATCTCGCCAGGTGTACCTTCAGCGGTGATCTCTCGCCCCTCGGTATCTAATAGTTTAACATCATAATTCGGCAGCAGTCGGCCAATACTAGCAGGATCGTCGCGGCTTCCATATTGTCTCTGGAAAGCTATACCAACTTCTGTCATCCCCCAGATTTGGGATACCTCAGCCTCCGGATGTAGCTTGTCTTCCAACCGTTGTGCTGTAGCGGTATCGAGAGATGCACCCGCTGTTCCAATGTATCGCAAAGATCTGAAAAGGCCCGAAAGTTCCAAGTGAGAGCATTTATTCAATGTTTGTACCATGGCAGGAACCATATAGGTTTCTGTAATACGGTAAATATATATGGTTCGCACAAATTGTTCTACGTCGAATCTGGGAAGAACATAACATGTTTCACCATAACGGACGGGAAACATATGCGTAAACAGAGCGCCGAATAGATGGAACATTGGAACACAGATCAATCGAGTGGTATCATATGGCGTCTCATAATATATACCGAGGTGATGCATGATGATGGAGTGGTGCGATAGCAGTGCACCCTTGGGCAAGCCACCAGTGCCGCTGGTGGTGTACATGGCTGCAGGGGTGTTGGTTGCTCGGTCTTTATCGTCAAACCTGATCCAATCCTCTTGACCATGCCGGAGCAAAGTGGAAAAGTTCAGACATCCCGTGTGGTCCGTTCCTCTCACCTGATAACTTGCATTGTTCTGGATACAGTATTGCAAGGATGTCGGTGTTGACAAGATTGACGACAAGCATGAGATGGCGTGTTCATCCAAGACGCAGATGCGGTTTTGAGGAAAGTCTTTTGCTTTTGTAACTTCTTTTAACAAAGGCAACGCATTTGCTGCTGTGATTATTAATTTTGGAGTTGACAATTGCAAGAAATGCTCTAGCTCTGCATATTGACTTGATGGATTAATACCCATATAGATGCCGCCGGCGCCAATTATGCTATAAAATATCGAAGAGTATAATACCTGCATTTACATCAGCTCTTTAAATTAACTAGATAGTAGATTGCCGGAAATCGAAACGCAGAACACCACGTAGATCGAGGAACGACACCTACATTATTCGGCAACGTCACCAAAACACACTCCCCGTCTCTTACATCGGCAGCACGTTTGAGGCCAGCAATAAGAGTCCGGACTAGCAGTCTCACTTGAACGGCGTTTAGAGACCACGCTGGGTTCTCAGCGTCAACATACAGGGGCCGATGGTCGTCGTAACTGACAGGCCGTTCTTCAAGAGCAAAGGACAGCAGATCCTTGTATATTGGACGTTGAAAGTGTGCGTCGTGATGCAAGGATGGCATTTTGCTACCCATGACTTACTTACTTGCACTTAATTTGAGATTGGGGTGCCTTCCAAGATTGGTCTTGACGATTTATGATGAGCAAATGGGTTTCAAGTAGAAAATGCACTATCGAGGCAAAAGACCTCCAATTACTGCGCCGCGCTGGTTACGCAACTACCACTGACTTGAGATAGTTCTGGAAAAGATGGAAGATAAGAAAAAAGATGTCCTTGGAGAGATAGCACACCGGCAGGAAAGGTCGAGAATCAGGATGCGAGCCAGGCCAATATGGGATGGCAGAGTGTACCTAGGTAACTATGAATCTAGATTGAGAACCGGAAATAAGGATTATAACTAGTAGCAGTTAGATGAATAAATTAGTTACAGGTAGCAGGGGCTACCTAGGTAGGAACAGAAGAAAAAGCACACCTAGGCAGTCCAATAAATAACAACTAGTTATGATTAAATACTAACTAAGTAATGGTATGAGAGTAATAGTATTGTGAATGAATATTACTTGTCTCCTGGTACGCGGTACTCCACATAATCGATGCGGTGTGCACTGTCTAGAATATACCTCCATTAATTCGATATGCATTAGGCACGCTGATCCGTTAAGATGGGATACTATGGTACAATAAGTAACCATCCTGCTTATTTCACCAATCTCAAAGACCAGCGAGGTGGTATGATTCGCTTGATTGAACTTGTAAAGCCTGCCTAGGTATGGAGCAGGTGGATTTAATACGTATCTCGGGGGTATATTAAGTTGGCTTCTGCCTCTTCATCTACTCCATACGTCTCAGAGGAAAGCACATGGTCAATTGGGGTTATCTGGAACTGCAGATAACTATATGTGTTCTACTTGCAGTTATCGGGGTCCATTCATACTTTCCGCATTTTGAAGCGTGTGTCGACTTCCTCTATCTAATCCGCAGCATGACTGAGAGATCGACTCTCTATGAAGACTTTCTCGGGCTTTCCTCGGAGGATGCCTGCCCTGAAAACACATTGGTTACTGAAAAAAGGCCACAAGCAACAATAGAGACGGAAAGATCAAGCACTACCAGCGAACATTGCAATAGTAGCGTTGATGACCTCGAAGCACAAAAGATCACGAATCGACCTTCCGGGCTGAATACTTACTTGAATTCTCTCCGGTACATGGTATTCAATGTATACCGCCGGCTTTTCTCCTTGGTTTTCATTTCCAATATTTCCATTTTTATTGCCGTCATGGTCACCAATCGATCATCTCTTTTGGTCTTTGTTAATGCAGTAGCAGCGAACTTAACTGTGTGTGGTCTCGTACGGCAACCTTTGGTGGTGAATGCGATATATCTGGTTGTCTGTGCGGTGCCTCGGTCAGCTCCGCTACGACTCAGGCGCATGGTCGCTAAAACCTTTCATTTGGGTGGCGTACACAGTGGGTGCGGTGTTGCATCGTTCGTATGGTATGTTGGACTGGTGGTCTTGATTTCAATCAATTACTGCTTTCAGGGTCATGGCGGTAACCACGATACGGACAAAGTAATCATTTCTGCTGGGATAGTTGCTCTGGCCTACATTATCTTGCTATTATTGGTGTTCATTATCACTGCGGCCCATCCTACTTTCCGGATGAGACACCACGACGCCTTTGAGCTAACGCATCGTTTCTCAGCATGGACCGTGGTTGCTCTATTTCTAGCTCTTCTATTGATGTTTGCGAACGAGGCCCGAGAAACGGAGAACTTGAGCATGGGCCAATACCTCGTCCGCCTACCGGCTTTATGGATGCTGTTGGTTGTGATTGCAGCCATCGTACATCCATATCTACTATTACGAAGGGTAAAAATCCGGCCGGAAAAGCTCTCAAAACATGCCATTAGATTGCATATGGACCATACACGGACAAGATTTGGGTTAGGAATTCAACTAGCTAAAAATCCTTTGCGCGACTGGCATGCGTTTGCAACATTCCCGGATTCTACTGCTGAGAAAGACTTGGACTTATTAGGTCTGCAACCTGGGTCGTTCTCATGTTTGATATCTAAGGCAGGCGATTGGACGAGCGATGCAATTGAACGACCACCACAGCATTTATGGAAACGCGGGGTTCTCGTGTATGGCTTTGCCTACGTCATGAGAATGTTTGAAAGAATCATCGTGGTGACCACCGGTTCCGGGATCGGACCATGTCTATCATTCTTGGGGGATGAGAAGCGGCCAGCAATGCGTGTGGTGTGGCAAACACGTTCACCTGTCAGGACCTATGGACAAGGGATCCTCGACCTAGTCAAGCAGATGGATCCTGACCCACTGGTTATGGACACTGATCAGACAGGCGGTCGTGTCAATATGCTACCTGTCATTGAGACTTTGGCCGAGGAGTTCAGAGCCGAGGCTGTCTGCGTGATTAGTAACCCCAAACTCACCAAACAGCTGGTCTATGCTCTAGAGACAAGAGGACTGGTAGCCATGGGGCCAATTTTCGATTCGTGAATGGCATTTTGTACTTTTAACTTAGCTGGCTCCTATATCGTAACCCTTCCTGATGTAACCCACCTACCGCCCCCGAGCTTGAAGTAATAATTTTAGTTTACTAGGAGTGAATCCATTGCTAGTCTAGGAAAACAAAAGTCGGAGTCATGAACTGTGGTTCAAGCTAAATGAGAAGCCAATTTACGAACAGAGCATTATGGATGGATACGTAGTATGATACGGTAATACGTATGTATCTAGCCTAGGCAAATACAAAAGTATGTCAGCATGCACTCTCAGATGTTACATCTAAATCTTAGATGCAGGGCTTTCGATGGAATATCCGTGCACGTGGCAGCATCTCAAGATTATCTGCGAAATTCCCCGCAATATTTCCAACTTGACTTGGGCTTTGACGTTTCTGGTACTTGCCTATTTGTTTGGCGTTGGCTATGCGACATAGCTATTCTCTTTTTGTATCCATTGTTGCATTTGACTCCGGGACTTGCATATACCTAACTGCGTTTATTTCCGGCAAAGGTTGGTCCGTTTGGATTTGACTACATTGCGTTTTTCAGCTACGAAGTGATGGCGACGAAAACCTGCTTAAGCCTCGCAAGTTCATCCGTAAAACTTAAAGACACATCAGTCAGCGATCTTACAGATTTTACAGCGTTGATAGAATGAAAAAATAGGCCCGAAAACGAGGTGTTTTTAGGGGAGCAAACGAACCTTGGAAGTGGGGGCAGTATACCTAGGTAGTTACTACTACTAGCGATTTGTACTTCGTAGCCTTATGTATATTTTCTCGGACACTCCGATGTCCATGTATGGCTAATTTATATCGAATCGGGGTCTAATTGATGGGATTGTTAGCAAGGCTCATTGCCATAGTTCTTGGTGTTAAGGCCCAATCTTTGTGATACAAAGACTAAGGTAACTATTAACTAGTATACGATATATCGTGTATACCTAGGTAGGTACTATACCCAATATGCAAAGTATCTTTAATTCCCACCGATCACAGGCTGAACCTAGGAATTTGCGAGAGCAATGTGGGAATTTTGCCCAATCAGCCAATAATTGGATACATAGGGAAGTTCTCCAGACCCAGGATGGAAAAGATTCCTTTATCAATGGTCAGTTCTCATCCAGACTAGTCTTATGCGACTCGGAATATTTATGCTATCAATAAGTTATAACAGAGTGAAATGTCTCGCTCCAACAAACTTCTACCGCAGCATCACTGCTCAATGCTATCAAAACTGCATTCCATAGCCAACTTGAGCCTTTGAAGCACCAAGTATCATCGCTTACTTTGTAGCAATTCCACCACATGAGGTGGATTTTTTTCAAACTAACATTTGAGATTAGAGGCTCAAACTCTCTCTCAACTGTTGTAAGTCTCGAGTCAACGTAGATTTTAAAATTATCTCTCACCTTTTATCCAACCTGCCCCTTCAGTACTGTATCTAAACATCGTTTCGTATAGTAAGTTTTCTTGATTACGTCTAAATACTCGACGGACCGTTCGCCGAAATACTTCTGATCGAACTGTGACCTGAGAAAGATTGTAGATGGCATTGCAACGTTGCAGTTCAGATTACACTAACAAATGTAACCGTCATGCACAAGAGCTAATAATGGAGAAAACAAGGCAAAGAACTGACAGATCAGCTTGGAAAAATGGAGGGATGTAAAAAGATTTAGGTATCTGCGCCTTTCTCCTGCTTTGTTGATTTGAAAGTTTGGAAGTACGTTCAATCCTATATCAAAACACCTTGTCCGTGAAATCAATGACCTGAGCTTTCTCGACGATTTCGTCAAGACTCTGAATGAATTCCTGATGCACAGGATCTTTCTGAACGTAGTAGTCCCGGTCTTCCTTATTTGCGAATTCGACGACAAATGCGTGTGTAATACCGTTCTTTCCAGTGTTGCGAAAAGTTAGCCATCATCTGGAACCCGCACATAAAAATTCCACGATCGTGTAGCTAAAGTCTCTATCCCCTCCTCCTTACCTGGATTCCTTCAATTGAGTTATCTATCCCTCCAGATGAGGATTTGATATACGGCTGTTGAGATAGTGGATGAAGGCAGTTTTCTTTAAGTGCGAGCATGCGACTACAGACCTTAACCAATATGGTGTTAAAACCCCTTTTCCTTATTTCTCAACTGCATTTACACAGATACAGTAACTCACATCGTTAACAGCCACAGTATCAGTACTTGGCTTGAACTGGAAAAGGACGATATGAGTTACGGGCATATCGGGTAGTGGTTGCGCAGGCGTGGTGTATAAGACTATGTTAAGATGCCAAAGCAAAGAGCAGAGTAACAAGAAGACGGCGAAGAACCAAATGACTACACTGGATCGAGAGCTAGTTAGTAGTCACAACATAGGCAATAATGCCCGGTACCTACATGTAAGCCAATCACAGTTTGCTGTCATCAGCTACAAATATTTTTTTAAAGCGACCACTTCGACGACCAATCTAGAGCTATTAAAGTACTAATGTTTTTCGGACTTGCCATTATCTCCATACATTTAGAGGGTGGATTGAAAATCGCTCTTATAAATGGCCGTCACGCCTGGACTATTCAGTTTGACTTCAGCATGAATTGACTACTCTCTTCACATTTTATTCTTGCTACTCAGGAATTCTGGTTCATATGTTATGAACTCTGTCAACTCTGCATCAATTGCACTGCTTGCAGTATTACTTGAATGAGGCTCAGAAGAAGACCAAGGCTCCCAATAATTGACACAAGCCAGAATGTCCAATACTGAAGTGTGTCACGTTTATCTCGAATGAGATCATGAATGGATCTCGGCTTTGCACCTTTGAGTTCATTGGCGATGAGCTCAACTCTCTCATATAATGCCGGAAAATCTCGAGCCGCAAAATAAACTTCACGGTCCACGGGAAAATATTCTGAAATGTGCGGGAGTTCTTTCTTCGTACATATCAGAGGAAGTAGGGTGTCACTTGATGATATGGCTCTGTAAGTGCAAAGGTTCGACGGAAAAGCTTTCTTGATGGCACTGATTGGCCGAACAGAAGACGATAAGACAGGAGGACTTCTTGGAGCAGATGAGTAATGTCGTGTTCATCCGCACGTGGATCTATACCAGAATATTCGATGCTTGGAAAAGAATATCTTATTCGATTAGAGCGGAGCATCTCAGGGCAGAATGAAGGATACCTGAAGAGTGACAATGTCCTTGTTGATTTATCGTAGGCAAGGTGCAATGCCAAAGTATCAACCCATCGGATGTCAACCCTAAGTAAGCCATGGAGGAGATAAGCGTTGGTTTCAGTTGGATAAATTGGCAGCCAGGACGATGCGAACCTGCTGCTCTCGCTCGCATTTTGGGCAACACCAGAAAATCAAGCAGGAAGGAGGTTGCCAAATGCTTTCAGTAAAACAGATAAGGGCCGATCACAAAGATCAGCTGAAACTCGATATGCGTCGAAAACAAGGTCTGATTGTGGCTGGTTGGGATTTTGATGAATAGACAATTCTTGCGCCGAGCAGACATTGAAAGCTGCCTGGTACAGCATAGAGCCCCAACCAAGGATAGCAAAGATAAGTAGCTTCTGAGCTGCCAAAGATTCTTCTGCGGTATCGAAAATTCCGGTTAACTGCAGATGGTTCGCAATTTCATCAATAGAAACACCATCATTATTTCGTGCTTAGCTCCCAATCCTCTTGACAAGTTTGTAAATTGAGTCGAAGTTAGGAGTCATGAGAAGTTTTTCGTTTTCGACTCTTAATTCTCGAATGTTGTAGGGTAGATTTCTAAGCTCTCCAGCCAGCCACGTCTCGTACCAAGTCATATCAATTTCGTTGTTCAAATTCAAAATCTTAGCATCAGCACGGTTGCTTGGGAATTCGCCGGGAATATTTTTGGTGAAAAACATCCTCTTTTTCTTACTTTTAATGGAGCACGAGGTTCGCCTCTCTGCAGGAAGGAGTTAGCAGGTCTATGGATATCATTAGATTGAAGGTATTCCAAACCAGATTTATTGCGAGTAGCAACCTGCCTCACTATATTTTGCGATTCCATAGTGTGAGCACGAGCGCCGCCAAATACATAAGTCTGCTGGGGTTGTCAAGACCTTATATTATTCCTCTACGACAACTTAACTCCTCGCGAAGCGCCCAGGCTATCCCGGCCCATCACTCGAAGTCCTACGCTTAATCATCTGATTGGTTTGTCACGTTTTGGGGCTTGTAACAGTTCTTGTTACACTTTGACAGAACCAGTTCAGGATAGCGGTGTTCGCTCAGCCTCTGGCCCTCCACGACACGGCCCGAACCGAAGCGCCTACTTACCTAAATAGGACTAGCCTGATTATTTATATAACGATGGCGTGCAGCACCAATGCAAATAACGAAAGTACATAGTATAAAGGGGGATTACGTGGTCGATAATCTTTTCATGGAGGTTTACGTTCTAGGCCGGAATTTCGGTTAATCCGGTTTATGTGTCGCCATAATAGGCGTCCCCCGCGAACCGCCCCACCAAGCCATTTACCGCAGACTTGTTTCAAACAATCTTGCCCTATCTCTTGTTGATAGATAAATCATAAGAGTGACGATATGGATCGGATCAAATCAACGGTTTCTAATCCTTCACAGGGTCAGAGTAGCAACGAAAATAACACTAGTCCGATTTGGCAGGCGGCCATTGACAAGTATTATCAGGAACTCAGGATAGGTGGCATCACAGGGCCAGCAATCGACCAAGACCTATGGAGCATCCATAGTCCAGACGAACTCCTCCAGCGAATCCAAGATCTTGCACCTAATGAGAACCAAGCTTCTGGAAACTGGATAGGACTGGTACGACGTCTTGAGCGTATACTTCTTAGTCTCAATGACTTTGCAATCGTCATCACTTTAGCATTTGGGATGAATGGCCAAGTTGCAGCCCTAATATGGGGTTCTATAAGACTTATTTTGAAGGTATAGCAAAGTTTGAATGCGTAATCTATTGCAACCTAACCCAGCTGGCTGCCTAGGCCAGTTTGCACAACCTGTTCTTCCTCAACTTCTCGATATGCTCGAAGAATTAAGTCGTTCGCTATCTAGATTTCGCAAGTATGAGCAGGAATTACCTCTGACAAAGGAACTAGAAGAGGCTCTTTTTATCACATACACTAAGGTCATTGTACTTTGTGCGCATTCGATCGCCTTTTTCCGGAACAATCCGAACTTAGCGAGGAGTCGTAATGTGTGGTTGAAATTCAGCAATGACTTTTCTGAAGTTATATCAGATATTAAACTATACTCGAGGCGTGTTGACGAAACTGCAGATATGATCCGTCTAGCCAGAGAAGCCCATGTCGCCGATACGATCGAGGCAATTAAGGGCTTGCAGGACGATCAAACAAAAGAGAAGAACCTTCCGTGTTATATGATACCATACGGTCTCGGGCCTTAGATTTCTACAAACTCCCCCGAATCCAGGGGTGGTCCTCCATCGTCAATCACCCTCGCGGAAGGATCACGGGGCATTGCGGATTTCACATGCTTCACTCTGGGTTATTTGAAAGGCCACCTCGTGGTCCATGGTATCTTAAACCATTTTTCTATTTGGCATAGGGAGCCATGGAGGCAGGCATGAACGAGCAAGAGTTGCTCGAAGCACTGGCTAAATTATCTAGTTTAAGTAAGGGTGGCATGGCAGCTTCAACATTCTCAAAGTTAATGGCGTCCGCTCACTTCTCAAAATCAGTTAGCAACTTAAAAATGCTGCTGAATCGGAGCTGGAGTAAATCGAAGGCCTAGAGAGGCGCACAAAGTCGCAAAAGTGTTTCCGATATCAATTGGGCTTAGCCACGTTACCTATTGGGAGTATCTCACCCTATGCAATCATTTGAACGCGAAACAAAATTTTTAACCCAGGCGAGATCTCGCCCAACGAGAAATCTTGTTGTCATTGGTCCTTGCTATATTATGTATATTGAAGTGCATGGACGTGGCCGCAGATTCTCCCCACAACCACAACCATACCAGCAGTACGTGCGTTCCTAAATAATAATTGTAAAGAATCTGACCGTAAGGTCACGTGACACTAGTTGTTGCGAGGCTAGCTATAGCTTCAACCCCTGAGTCGTATGTAACAACGAACTAGATAGGCAAGCAATACACAGAGATTCAACGCATCGAATCATCTCCTTATCAATACTTACAAGCAACTGATCATTGATCACTATTACTGGACGATATTAATCCTCTAAGCCTATACGGTCCATTCAACGATTTCTTTACAATAATAAGAAGGGGAAAAAGGTATGTACGTAGTAGAATTATCTTGGCTCTTGACTACCAATTCGGATGTCGTTAGATTATAGTTAACCAATGTACTTACACAGCTAGCCAAGATATTTTCTTCTATAACCACATACGTTATAGCTAATTAGAGTTAATCTAATTGACATTATAAATTACGATTAGTCGGGCAGTCTCGGCTTATGAATGAAGGATCGAGAATCGGAGACACTATTCCTAGAAGTCTTTTCTAGTCGATATGTCTTTTGCGCCTCTCTGTTGTGGAATATGAAAATATTAACGTTTAGTATTATGTATCAACCAATCCTCTGTTTCCGCCGTACCCAAACCTCCTTATCGCTGGAGTTAGACGCTGGTTGATCTCGCAGCTGCACTTCCCAAACATTAAGCCTATAGTTCCCACGGTCTGCCTTGCCGGTTACAAGGTCAAACGACCAGCCATGTTTGGGGCATGTAATTCCAGCGCTGAAAGTGATACCAAAATCTTCAATGTCGAACAGGCTGCCTTGAGAAAGCGGGTATGAAGAGTGAGGGCATTGCTGGATTAGTCAGTCTTGCTTGAGTACAATGACGCTTTGTTTTAAAATCTCTCTTTTTTTTTGAAATACGTACGTGATCAATGGCATGGATTATGCCCTTATATTTGAAGATGAGCACTTGATCTTTCAGATCACCGGGTAGATCGATGCTTGCTTCGACTGGATTATCCTGGTCGATTGTGCTCGGAATTTTGAACGCTTTGCAGCTGGGTGTTATTATCTTGCAGCCATCATCATTATCATCGTCTTGGGATATGTCCGGGAACTCGGAAGTGAGACCGACCCGATACCAGGTTTTACTTAGATGGTATGCTGCAATCTGAGTGAATGGGTTCATTGCATTATTGAAAGAGGAAGAGATTATCGTCCTGAAAGGTGTGTGGGTTTTTCTCTTCCAGTCGGCCCCACTCATACATAGGTATCTACGAACGACGGATATTTAAACCCAGATTTTGCAAAATAAATCCAGCTAATACAGTAGTACCCTTTTAGTTACAGATACTGTACATCTTCTAGTAAGCTTCTATTCTGTAGTTACTATAAGTCTAAAACACATCTTTCCCGCAGTGTGGCCTCAACGTCACAATTTGCCTTAAACAAGCAGTGAATGCAGAAAGATCAAATTATCTTTAGGGAAGAGATATTTGTTTCAGATTAGTACTTTACTGTGCTTTTTGTTTAGTTTGTGATATTTAACAATTATATGTTTTTCATAGTTCAATTTTATTTTGTGATCTAGTTGCAATGCAATATTTCTATCCTTTTTGCTTATGTATCAGTCAGCAATTGAGTCCTCCAGTATCAATACTGGACAGATATGTATCGTTCAGAAATGTATTAACTAGTATCTACAAAGGTCAACAGCGTGGAGTAAATATGTGAACATATCTAGTCTGTTTTGTGAGTCCATTAATTCTAAAGAACAAGTTTTACTGGTTTTGCATACAGATTGTATAGTTGCCACTTTCTGGTTGTATAACTGTGTCTGGGCTCCTTACTTGTTGAACAGTATCCCCGTTCCCCCCAAACAAGGCTTTGATAGCTTTCAATGTTCTAGATGATGTGTATTGACATAAAAAGTAGACATACCTTACGTTTTTGAACTTTATGAAAAAGGGAACTCAAGAGTATTGGGAGTTTATTCTAATAACTTCTTGAAACTGTTAAAGACACCCGTCAAAGTCATAAATCCTCAACGACCATGAACCTACTTGAAAGATTCTACAACAAAAAGTCATGTCAAAATTATAGGCTAAGGCGCAACGGAACAACATCTTTCTTTAGCAGAGAACGCCCCGTGAAAATTGAGTCTCTGCTGGAATTTAAGAACGCTACCGAGATTGCCAGTCTTATGCCTATATTTAAGAGATAGGAAAGGGGACGACTAGTCAGCTACGACTGGATATCAATACACTGACTAGGTAGAATACCCGAACAAAATATCTCCGAATGTAGCATTGACTGTATAGTTCAAGCTCTTATCGTTGCTCTAGGTAGCTATTTAGACCTAATCCGTGCATGTAGGGTCTGCCAGGCTTCTAGGCATAATAGATGCCTACCAATTTTATACTCCTCTTCATTGCTTTACCAGGGCACAGTTACATAATAAAAAACGCATCATGAACACCAACACAAGTGCACACCTCTAATCTTCCATCTCTCTATCCCTGAATTCCTTTCGAAAACCCAACCATTCATCTAGGCCCCAGTTACAAATGGATTTGAAATTTACAAACCAATAGCCAAGACACCAATCAACCCAGCCACTGATCCTAGAATGGCCATTGAACCATCCCCAATTGTCCCGAAAGGTACTCTGTTATATGCCGCGCCACCAGCACTGGCTGAAGCCGATGTTGCTGTTGCTGCTGGAACCGTTTCAGTGGAATGGTTGATGATTGTGGTATGCGAACCAGTCGTAGCATCAGACGTAATTTGAGAGTTGGATGTAGTACTCGAAGTTGTACTCGCGCTTGTAGAGTCGCCGTCACCACCATATTCGCTAGCATAGGAGCTTGCCAAACTCAGGGCACTACTAACCGCACCGCTAGCGACAGTGTTTCCGTAAGTATCGTAAGACGAAGCGAGCGACAACGCTGAGCTGACTGCAGATGCCGCATCTGGCGGCATCGTGCTGTATTCGGATGCGTAGGAGCTGGCTAGACTGAGGGCCGAGGATACAACTCCTGTGATTGCTGGAGGAATGTCATTGTTATCCGGGTTTGCGAAGACTGAACTTTGGCTAAGTGCGAGCAACACCGAAAGGAAGACTGATTGGAGCATGGCGGACAAGATGGCCTTTGGTTTTTGGAAAGAACAGGCGGTGTTAGCTGGTAACTATCCGGGATGCTTCTTAGCACAATGCCACAAGATCAGAGATTGGGCTGGATACTTTAATGTTCTTAAGGTTTATGCTGGTGCATCAGAGAAGACAAAATGGGCTTACTTACTTTTATATCATGAAATACTCCTTGCTCTAGCCCAGTTTATAGATGATCCATTAGAAGAAAAATGACGCAACCAATAAGTAAGGAGCAGTCTAATTGTAGCGTGCAGTGCATATACCATCTCGGATCTCCACTAGTGGGTAGCTGCTGCTAATCTATGGATGGATCATACTAGATATTATGTTGCCTGAATGGTGCAGGTAGTTAGATTGATAATTTGATATGTACTACGTAGTACTCCGTACTAATAGACTGTTTTCAAGCATCCTGCTTGGTTTACCTTTCCTGTGTATGTGCCCTACGTTACACAGATTGGGCAACGATCTGGCTAGTAAGCTCCCACAAACCATGTTATATCCCCATTTTACATAGTAAAGAAATAATATGTTTTTTGTTTACTGTTTTATTAGAAAAAATGACCCTATTTTACCATACCATCTTACTCTCATACCGCGCTTGTTGGCCCTTCTCATCAGCAAATATTCTCCTTTCTTCTTGAAAGTTGTATTCGGATAAATAAAATATAAAATATACCTATACAGTACATAACTACGTACTCCGTACGCAAATACAAAATAAAGTGGGCATTTTAGGTGACGTGTCTGAGCGCTCTCGGGGCTGACGTTATGAAGGGGATGTAAACGAGCATCATTGCCCGATTCATGCAAGGGGCTTCTAATAAAACAATTGCGTGCATATGATCAGATGTCTTTGCACTCTACCCAGGCGGAAAGTACAGTCGTTCTGAAGTATTTAGGCCAATCAGAGATTACCATACGCAGGCATACGTACGTATATATTTAAGTCTGTGGGTTTGCTTATAAAGCCAATAAATCAACGTACATGCACATCAGATGGTACTCTAAGTACTATGGTCAAATGTGTTCGATTGTCTAGCCCTTGCTTGACGAGGTCACGTGTATCTTCACGTGACCTCTCTTCGGTTCACGTCGGTGCTAGGATCTCGATTGCACATATAAACCAACAAAGTCTTTTATATTATTTATTAAATAATACATTTTTTGTCTTCGAGATAATAAATACTGTACATAGAAATTTTTTATTTAAGATTACTAAAATACAATTACATACGTAGTATGTACATACTAGGTATGTATGTATAAGTTACATGCTCAGCGCAGTCGTTCTCAGCGCAAAGCATGAGAATGTCCAGCGAAATACAGCAAATGACTTTGACCTAGCCAGATCCGAAGTTCTATCTGAGCTGCTTATGATTGGGGCTTGGAATCTCTTCTAGATTGCATCTTTCTAGTTGCTATCGAGAGTTCCATTGTATTGTAAGCAGATCTCATTCCTCTTATCTTTGAGCAGATGGCAAATGATGTTAAGAAATCTTAGATAGCTACTGAATATAATAATCTTCCTATTAGGCCATGTTTCTTTAATATACCTGAAAACTCTCAACAAGGCTTTGACCTTGGAAGGACTTCATCGAGTGATCTATCCAAGTCTTTAGAATCGTAAAGAAAATCTTATATTAATGCAGCAACCGAATATGTGGGCGTTGTGACGATGCCAATCTAGATCTCATAACAATCCATTGCTAAGCCTAATCTAGGTGCTATTCACGAGAATACAAAANNNNGGTGTTGACAAGTAGACGAGATCACGTGTAAGGCTCCAAGGCATCCATCAGGCATCTATTGACTGAGCCGTCACAGGCGTGGGTGATGTACCAACGTACACATTTTAGGGCTAGGCAGATCACATGACTGCAACACACGAGTGAGACAACAGTAAATACTAGAAGGCTAAAAGCAATGAATGATTCTAGAACCATTTTGTCAAACCGTAAATTCTGTACTTTTAGTTGGTCTACATTGCCAGTTTCCCACGCCAATCGATACAACATTACGTACTCCGTACAGACTGGCGTTAAATGTAGCCTTTGGCTATAGAGGGTTTGAGTACGTATTTCACGCGAGTTGGTCGAATAACCCTCAAAATCGCTCTCTGATCCATATCATGCAAAATTTTTGGTTATAACTTATAACGATATGCTCAGATTTTGTATGGACAACATTCCAACTCTAAATGTAACCAATCCGGCTCCGTGGAGCTTCTGCATAACTATGCCCATGCAAAAAGATATTTGGCATTTACTATGTATGAGTACGGAATAGACTCACGGGAAAATCGATCTAAGGAGAGAATATTGTACGTGGCGTTACGGAAAGATGTATCCGAAAGCCGGCTCGGGTTCAGCCTTCGTCACTTCTCTGTAAACTAGTGTAGAGCCCATTTACGCCGTATGCGGCATACGGAGTACGTACTACGTACAGTAAATACGTTATAGAGCGACTACCTAATTAGGTATAGCGCGTTATTTTTATGTCTATGAATAGATTTTGCTTATATAATCTTTTATATAGGCTTATAAACAATGCGCGAGCTGTTGTACGTTATACAGTAGAATTTCGTTATAGCCCGGTACACTGTAGTAGTAGTGCGCAGTGCGGCCCGGATCTGGCTGGATCCGGGCAAAACATTGATAGACTTTCTGGCTAGCACCAGCCTCTACATGTATCATTGTATACCTAGCCTTAACTAACTAGTACTCCGTATAGTCGTATACAGCACAGATCGCTAAAAGATCATTAATGAACCAAAGCCTCGGTAACTGTGGCAGAAACCTTATGTTGACCCGTATGTAGCAACGGAAGATTGGGGAGTGTGAGGAAGTATTGAGGAATAAACAAGAGTAGGATTTGGAGTACGAATGTAGGTATGTGTAGGTACAAAGACTAAT
>JAMAFX010000238.1:0-34049 GCA_023625875.1 Trichocomaceae sp. PYS4502 | reverse complement strand
ATATCTTCACCTGGGCGTAGGCGTACTATGCCTAATCTGGCAGGCGGACCAGTTCTGGTGGCCTGAGGCTCAACATTATATTTGGTATCTCTATAGTGAATATGCAGGAATATGTCAGGTGCATTCTCGGCCTCGCTTAAGAGGAAGGTTTTAGGCAGGAATAGGGGTATAAAAAGGGCATATTTGAACCAGTCATGTAGCCA
The DNA here is from genome assembly GCA_023625875.1 of Trichocomaceae sp. PYS4502. NCBI lineage: Eukaryota > Fungi > Ascomycota > Eurotiomycetes > Eurotiales > Trichocomaceae > Trichocomaceae sp. PYS4502. The sequence goes on along the minus strand of JAMAFX010000238.1, from coordinate 33,846 downwards.
GCGTGCAAGAAGTTAAGAACTTCCACACAATCATACACATACATTTCTCCTAGCAACTTGTTCCATTCGTATTCTCTCGTACGTTTGTCGAACCTGACGAACCAATAACACCCATATCCGCACGAATCCACATCCAGGATTCTAACAAAAGCATGTTTATATACAACCGTTTCTACTGTTTGAAGCATGCAACTCATGGAAGCGTCATCATATATACTTCTCGACTATCTCCTTCAACTCTTGGTGATCAATGGCTTTGGCTACTCCCAATGGCCCCTCCATAGTCTCTGCCGCTACCAAAGCATTATAAATGGCCTCTTCTGTACTATCTGCCGCGGCTTCAAACAGAGCATTAATAGTGACATCCTGCACAACGTTTACTGTCTGCTCTATTGTGGGCTTCCAAGAGAACGAAGGACGTCTCGGAATTTTCTCGGCGGTGCTAAATGCAAGAAACAAATCCCCGGAAGAATTTGAGCCCCAGCCGCCGACTCGTGACACACCCACAGTGGCTCGTTTGGCAAGACGTTGAAGTTGCACTGGATGCAAGGGGGCATCTGTAGCGATAATGACAATGATACTACCGTCTTTTGATGTGAGTCTTTTTTCTTCGTCTCCAGTAGTACTACCTTGATCACCAGGAGAAGCCGAAGTGTTTTTTGCTTCCTCTCGTTCGAGCATGATTCTGCCCACAGGAACACCTCCAAAACGCAAGTCTCTTTTGGCACCAAAGTTTGCCTGAACCAATGCTGCAACTGTGTATATCTTCTTTTCCCCGAACGCAACACCATCGATCAAACGACTTGCACTCCCAGTACCAGCCTTGAATCCTTGACAAATCATCCCTGTTCCTCCGCCAGTATTCCCTTCGGGAACTCTGTCACTATGTGCATTATCAATCCCCCTAACCACCATCTCAGGTGTAACAGCCATAGCCGCAATATCATTCAAAAACAGATCACAAGTTTCGGCGACAACAGGCAATAAGAACCAATCCGCCGGCGTGCCGTTTTTGGCATATTCACGAATCGCATATTGATAAATCCCGCTGTAACAAGGTCCCACCGAAAACGAATTTGTGAGCACAATGGGCGAATTGAGTAGACCGGTTTCGTCGAGCCAGTGTGAGCCTGTCATCTCGCCGCTGCCATTGAATCGGAAATAGCCTGCATAAGAGGCATTGTCGAACCAGTCACGCCGGGGAAGAATGACGGTGACTCCGGTGTTGATGGCGTGCCCACGCTCTGTTTCTGATGGTTTCCTGCTAATGGATTCAGTATGTACAAGGACCCCGGGTACATCGGTTATGGAATTTAGAGATCCTGGTGGATGCCTGCCTAGATGGAGGCCCGGGATGAGAGCGCGGATACCGGATGTACTCATTTTTATGCAACCAGCTTCTATATAACTAGAGAGACAATCTGTATAGAGAATTATTGCGATACATTTGAAAACCTCTCTATTTAAAAGTAAATACATAGTCGACCAGTGGTGAGTAAGTATGAGTTATTTAGGGCTATAACTAGTTAGTTAGTCGACCAGTGGTGAGTAAGTATGAGTCATTTAGGGCTCTGCCAATCACACTGCAATGATCACCATTGCTAGCGTATACATATGTAATCCGGATATCTACATAATAACTAACTAGGCTAGAGAGATCAATTGTATCAATCTCTCACGTCAACAAGTAATATATATTTGGGCATTTAGATTTCAGCCCAATGTTTACTCCTCGTGACAGGTCGCAATTCATGTCATCCGTACAGACCAGCTCGCCAAAAGGTCTATAAAAACGCGGCTTTGGAACCTCATGTATTCACACAGACAGAGAACTCAATTAGAGTGGCCTACGGTTCAGAAATAAACCTAATAAACATCTCACGTTTCGCTAGTTATCAGATATGTCAAACATAGTCTCTAATACCGAAGAGCACTCCTTCCTCTCACGATGGACGTCCACGGCCCTTCGCTTCCCGTCTACGCCATTTTCAGAGGTAAATGATAGCTGGCCGAGATGGATCCATTCCAGCTCTGGGAATGTGACGGCGTATTTCTCGGCATGCCGAACCATAAGGTCATGATGTATTATCTCCCGCAGCATCTCAGCCACCTTGGCTTCCGACATCCCCTCGCGAGCTGCGAACTCCATGATGAAGTTGGCTACTAACGCTCTATCCGGCATCCGGGTACTGTAATAGGATGATGTACCGCCGCGCGATATCAAATTGTTATGGTACACATCTCGGGTGAAGAGGAATCTCCTTAACTTGCACAATGGAGAAAGGGCGTTTCGTATAGCGTCATGGTCAACAAACCAGTTATGAACGAACGCTGATTACCAGAACTGATATGCAGTTTCTCCAGTGAGGTGAGAAGAGCGAGGGAAATAAGAGAAGAGTCTGGTATCGTATCCCCATCCCATATCAACGAAAGGACTGTGAGATTCGAAAATGATGCTAGGATAGGTATCACTCGTTCTAGCGTAGAGGGTGATTGGCTGCATCCAATGCCGAACTCCGTCACCTGGTTGTTCTTTTCCAAAAATCGGAGTCCTAGGTTGCAAGGATCCTCGTGGCGAGGTATCTCGAAGTAAGTCCAGATCAAAGTGCGGAGTTTTGGATAGTATCCTATCTGGTTCAAGCACTCCCTCGTGGTTCCAAAATCGAGATTAACAACCAAAGTAGATAATTGCTGACTTTGCAGGAAGCTTTGCAACGTTGGGGAACAAAGCAAATTCCGGGCCCCAAGATCGAGGGAGCAGAGGTGAGGAAACTTGGCTGTAAGAAACACGTAGGAAGTAGGATAACTAAATTTTAGAAATCGAAGAGTAGACGAGCATGCTTGAAAGAGACTGTTAAAGAAAGGAGACGGGTCGAATGAAAAAACGCTTTTCATGGAGATAATGCGTTAAGCGAATATCAATATCAAGGCTCAACAGTGGCCATAAGGTTCTTCCTTCAGGTAGTTCGACGGCTACACTTTCGGAATCAATATAACCATGAAGCTTAAGATGTCTGATCGTGGAAGCCCCCAAACTAGTGAACAAGTGGCGATCAACTGTAACCCGAGCCATCCAATTGATGATTTCTAGGTGTGGCAAGCTAGTAAAAACGAAAATCAAGCTATGATCGTAAATCTTTTCCGTCTTAGTGGTCATGTCGCTAGTCAGCTTCCTCCATTGATCGATGCTAAGAGGGCTACCAGTATTATTTTGATCTTCATTTTCCCCCTCCTTCTCCCCAGGAGATCTGGCGCGCAACCCATCTATCACATCAGCCTCATCGTTATAATGCTGGCTGCTTACCGTAATATAGCGGATACATGCACCAAGGGACAGTTGACGTGTGAGGCCGCCCTTGCTAACAGACCGCTCAGTAGCTTCGCGAAGAAGAACGCCAAAAAGGTGATATGACCGAACGCTATCATCAAGGACAACATTGGCAAACTGACAGGATCGTGCCAGCTGGCGAAAATCTGAGTTCACCAATGCAAGAGCTGCCAGCGACTCTCTGTCCGATTCTATGTATTTGATGATTTCGGATAGTATCTCAACCGGAAGTCTGAAAAGGGGACTATCCTGCGCTGCAATCGGCCTTCCTTCTAGAATTCTGTCTAGCGTCAGCGGCGACGCCTTGAACGTCTTGGAAAATGGATTCGTGGGATCCATTAGGTACTGTAATTGAGCTGAGCCCGGTGAAAGTCCTAGGGAGCCTGCTTATGAGAAAAACGCATTCCCTTACTCGCATTATCAAAGGAATCACACATTATATTAATAAAAGACACGCAACAACCAAATGCTACGAGAATATTGAATTGTGTTGGAATATTGAATTGTGTTGAATTTGTAAGTGGAAGTCACAGCCACACGGGCCGTCGTTAATCCGATCGAACAATCTATACATACTGTACAGTGTATAGTATATGATGAGGGGCTTGAGGCTCAATCTCAGTCTATTGTTGTGTCTGACTATCTAACTAGGCGAGCTCGAGGGTTGGGATATCCAACCCTCGGCTGTATGCCGCTAAACCCAATTTGGCAATGGCGTCTACGTACAACGAGGATTCCCGTGAGTATACTCACGATATTAGGCGTAATAAAACATCCATCCATCCATATTAGAGTCAGAGGGTAGAATGAACTTCTCCTACTCCTTGTGTCCTTGGTGTAGCTGCAACTGATTGTGGGAATATGAAGTAATTGTTGCGCTCTGTGCTGTACAGTACATAAGCGCCAGATGTCGCCATCGCCGCGCGCAATGACCCCATGCCGCGACTTCCCCCTTCCTTTTCTGTCTCTGACTCTCTGCTCCGTTCAGACGAGTCATCGCGACCCTCTCATTCCCACAACCATACTCCGTAGTATGAACCATGAAGCTATGAAACCCACGCGACAAGAGCGGAAATCCTGCGAGGCATGCCGTAAGCCGAGTTGTTCGATTTCGTGCAGTTCCACCTTCAACCACAGCTAATAAATCACAGGCACCCGGAAGCTCCGATGCTCAGGCGAAAAGAGCGGCTGCTCTCGCTGCCGCGACTTGTCTTTGCCCTGTAGATTCCATGACCAAGGAGCCCCTGGCAGGCCGAGAAAACGCACAAGACTGGATCAACCAGACCGGGATTTGCCAAACAGAGAGAAACGCACAAGCGCCTCGCATTTCTCAAGTGCAATCCCTCCAACAGCCCCTCTGCACTCGCAGGAAGCCGCCAATATGCTCATCGGCGGCGACCAGTTTGATGCATTGTCATGCGAGCTAGCCGGGAATTGCGGATTCGATGCCTTGGACTGGGCGATCCTTGGGAACGGCAACCTTGGTTCCTTTCCCATCGAATTGTGCCAGGCATCGCACCAAAACGAGACTTTTCCAATGGCCTCGGATGCATATGTCTCTCCGACCTCGTTCTTAGGGGCTTGTAGGTGCGACGAAGAGGTATCCGACATAGTCCGGAATCTGAACGGTGCGGATATGTTCCACGACATCATACAGGTGCTTCGCACGGGGGCGTCCCTCGTAGAGCGCTTACTGACATGTCCGATATGCTATGATGTGTCAAAGCCGCCGCGAGTGACGGTCCAAAATGTGCTCCTCATCGGCCAACTCATGTTTGAAATCACATCTGGCTACCAAAAGTACCTTCGCTGGCTGAACGAATATTGCACCGACCTCGATGCTGAAAACAAGAGTGAAACTATCTATCTTAACTCTGGGCTGGGGATCCCGTCAGAATTCAATCTACAAATCACCGGCGAGAAGCTGCGGAATCTTGTTGTAGAGGGCCTCCAGGCCGATGTCGAACGGCTTTCAGCGCTGGGAAAACAGTTCGCGCAGCGGCAGCGCAATCGCCACATGGTAGGCCACGAAGCTTGCCCGGGTCCTGAAGGACGCTGTCGGAAAAAGGAGTATGGTGTTGATCACGACCCGCTGGATCTTTGTCCGCAAAACCCCGCGGCACGGAAATTGGTGCCGTGTTTCCGGATCGTTGATGAGGTTCGGGGTATGATCAAGGAGGTTGCAGATGCCGTCGCATGATACCCATGTTTCGTAATCGTTGTAGCGTTGTAGCGAGTTGGAGTTTTGATAATAGTACTTTTGTGGCTACCGGTTGAGCCGAGCTACATTCTGTTTTTACGTCTTACGGAGATTCCTCCGCATCGTCTCTATTGAATTCATTACCCTGGAGAGGAAATGTCCAGGTGGCATTGATTCGTTGAGAAAGGTGAAGTTTGCATTCTAGCTGTTACATCCCGACTTCTTCCCGCCGCAGCAACTATTTACCTCGATTTTTGCACTACATGAAGCCAACGCGCCATTCCTACAAAAGCATGACGATGTGATTTTCACATCTGCCTCCACTAGAGCAAGAGAAAGCTGCTTTTTGATAATGTTTGCCTCGGCATGGCGACCCAAAATTGTGAGGCACTCGTGGTACCCATGCAAAGCCCAGACATTATTCGGATGCTGATGCGCACGTTTGGGTGTGGGTGAAAGCCCCAAATCCTCAGCATATGCTACTGCAGCCTGGTGAACCAGGCCTTGTTCTAAGGAGAGAGCAGCATATGCATGTCGTGCTGGAAGCATCCACCCCCATGGCTCGGCAAATGGCAGCTCGTCCTCCAGGCGAATCGCATCGCGCAGTCTACTGAAACCAGCCTCGTAGTCCCCACGTCTATACTCGATTTCGCCATCTAGCATAGCAGATGCCACCTTCAAAATATCCGTGATTTTGTTAGGGAAATCCAGCCGTGTGGGTGGAACCAGTGTTGATGCAGCCTTAAAGAGCTCTCGCTCCTTATCAGCTTCCTCCAGCTGCGCTGTGGCTGCATACGCGATGCCTTTTCCATAGTGTCTCATAACATTAGTCACGCAATACAGCTCCTTATCCTCCAACTGCTCCAAGCCTTTCAGTTCTTCCCACATCCCAAACCGAATAAGCACATGTACCCTAACCGCCTTGAAAAACTCCATCCAGTCTGCCAGCACAGGCGTTTCTACTCGCAAAATTTCCTCTGTGATAGTCGCCTCCATGCGGTCTACGGCCGCGAGGGCGGCCTTTGATTTCCCCCCTAGCATAGCCGCGTAAATGAGTGAGTGATAGTCGTGTAAGCGGTAGTAGCTATAGAATGTCAGGCCACCGTTGTGTTGGAAAAATTTGTCGTCAGCAATGGACGCCTTATAGTTGTATTCCACCGCGCGCCGGTAGTCGCCCACGAGAACATCGATATGCGCCGGCATATGGAAGGTGTGTCCTGTATCACGGAACATCTCGCGGATCATATCTGCTGCAGGCAGCGCAGCTTCGGGCGTCGCTGACATTTCCATCAAATGGATGTACATGTGAGCGGGACCTGGATGCTGCTCGACGCCCGGCATCTTCAGCGCCTGTTCAAGCAGCTCCTTCACTTCAAACACGTGCGAAGACGCAATAGGAATGCCCGTCGAGGCATCATACAGCTTCCGCGGAGTAACATTCATTAATGCGTCAGCAAACAGGGTGATGATGTTGAAGTCCTCCCGGCCGAAACTTCTATACACCTCTCGCATGGCCTCGGCATATGCCCTGTTACACGCGACCAGATCTTTGTTCGGATCATCATCAGGAAATCGTTTCGCCAGTGCTGCTATGAGTGCCTGCTCCCAATCGGCCGTCGCCGACAACGACGACGAGTTGCTGTTTTGCTTTGCATGCCTCAGCGCTTCTTGCGAGAATGTATAGCACTGCCTGATCGCATTCACCCGATCGCGGTCATCGAACAGTGCCCATGTCTTGTTGTAGTTGGACCCGGAGCAGAACGAAACCCCCCAGTACGCCATGGCGCAGTTCTCGTCGTGTGCAATTACCTGCTTGTAGCAGGCGATGGCCTCATCGTGGTTGAAGGCATATGTCCAGACCAGCGCGCGGTCGAACCATATCTGCGCTTCGACGGAGGTGGTGCTGACTTTGCAATGGAATGTGCCTAGATCAAAGTAGGGCTCGCTTGACGATCTGCCAGGCGGTTGTTGGCCACCTGCACAGGCGACGCTCATTGTCCTGTGCGGGTGCCTGAGTTAGCTATACCAACCGACTCGAGTCGTGTGTCAGTATTTCCCTTTTTTTTCTTTTCTCTTGCCATCAATACAAAAAAAAATAACCTCGCAGCTTAAGGCCTTTACTACTATAGTACATGGACTTAGCTTCCCAGGCCCCACCAATTATTTTCTGCGGGGGAGTGGATTATCTCCATGGATGCTGTATGGACCCGGAGGGTTTTCTCGGATGTTTTCTTTTCACACTATGAAGCATTTCCAGGATTTCTAGTTGTCTACTACACGGAATACGCTGGGATAAGGTGCATTCTCAGCCTCGCTCGGAGGCAGGATTTAGGCAGGAATAGGGGTAATATAAGAAGGGCATATTTGATGCAGTCATGTAGCTAACACGCAAGAACTTCCAGTCTTCCACACAATCACACACATACATTTCTCCTTACAAATCGTTCTCTTCGTATGAATTCGTACGTTCGTCGGATCTAACAACCCAATAACACTCCATTCCACAAGAATCCACATCCGGGATTCTAACACCGCACAGAACAAAAAAACCTCCGAGCGGCTCCAGTACCAGTTGCCAGTTGTTCACTGCCACAATCACGCAAGCAGATGAGATTATGTAGAACCCAGTCCTTCTTCTTGCAATACCATGAGGGGGAACCCCTACGCCAGTTGTCGCGCAGTTTCCATTGTACATTAGGGTTATTAGATTACCCTAACCCTAAAACAATTTGACTGCAACAACAAAATGATCACATTTAAGTATATCACTGCAGTCGAGCTGCGCCGCCACTGGGTAAATCGCCTCGAAATTGCTCTCCTCGATGTCCGCGAAGAAGGCCCCTATGCCGAGTCCCATCCTCTGTTTGCCTTGAGTGTGCCGGTGTCCGAGATCGAGAAGAAGTTGCCGCCGCTGGCTCCTCGACTGTCCGCCCCGATTGTTGTCTACGACGATGGCGAGGGCTATACTGAGCGAGCTGCCTCCCGGATATTAGCTTTGGGATATCAGGATGTCGCCATACTTGAAGGCGGGCTTTCTGGCTACGCCCGTGTTGGCGAGGTATATCGCGATGTAAACGTGCCGTCCAAGGCATTCGGCGAGCTTGTCGAATCTATCAATCACACCCCATCTCTTTCTGCGCGAGAGGTCAATGATCTTTTGGAAAGTGAAGGTAACGTGGTTCTTCTGGACGCCAGACGGTTCGAAGAGTACAATACAATGAGCATTCCCCGCGGCCGAAGCTGTCCTGGAGGAGAACTACTGTATCGCATATTCGAAGCCACGGCCTCTACGGACACAACTGTCATTGTTAATTGCGCCGGGCGAACTCGGAGTATTATCGGGACACAATCCTTGATTAATTCCGGGATTCCCAACAAAGTAGTTGCGCTCCGAAACGGCACCATAGGCTGGACGTTGGACGGGCTAGAACTGGATACCAAAAAGGCGGAGCGGATTCCAAAGCCCTCAGCAGAGGCTTTGCAAAAGGCTCAGGAATACGCCAAATCCTGGGCCGATTACGTCGGTGTCTCTACTATCGATAGTGAGGAGCTCAGACAATTGGCCGAGGAGTCGGAAGGCCGTACTCTATATCTGCTGGACGTGCGAGATCCGGAGGAGTACGCCCTACGTCATCCGTTGGGGTTCTCTAATGCGCCTGGTGGTCAACTGGTACAAGCCACCGATGAATGGGTCGGTGTTCGAGGTGCACGTATTGTTTTATACGACACTGACGGCGTGCGAGCGCGCATGACTGCCAGCTGGCTCTTACAACTGGGATGGGAGGTGTATGTCTTTGAAACGCAGTCCCTGGTGCCCGACAACCTTCCACTACCTAAAACTCCTGTGTGGCATTCTTCCAGTTCTGGTGCTATCACGGTCGACGCCCTTCAAAACCTCACAGGCTCGACTATCGTTGATCTTGCCCGCAGTCCGTCCTATCGCAAAGGCCATATTCCCGGTGCATGGTTCTCTTCCGGCCCCGAACTTGCCCGTGATTTGGGTGCTGTCGCGGGCGACGGGCCTATTGTGCTTACTTCACCGGACGGCGACGTTGCGGCCTCGAATATCGAATACGCACGCAACTCAATCCCGCGAGAAGTCCTCTATCTGGCTGGAGGCACAGCAGCCTGGGTGGCAGCCGGCCATGCGCTCGAGACCGAGTCGCGCTGGCTCTCGCAGGCCATTGATGTGTATAAGCGGCCGTACGAGGGGACTAGTAACGCCCGCAAGGATATGCAGGCCTATCTTGACTGGGAGTATGGGCTTATTGCGCAGCTGGCAAACGACGGCGTTGCTTGTTTCCGCGTTGTGCGGGACCGGCGTGTGCAATATGATTAAGATAGATACATATACCCAACTGAGGTATCGGCTCCTATTAGATTATGTATCAGATTATGAGGCTCTATGTACTAGGTAGTTAGTTCCTACTACTAGTTTAAATAACTAACGCATACCTAGGTACTAACATATACCAGAAGCCTGAACATATAGTTATAAGGGATTTATATAACATCGTATTCAGTATATGTCTATGTAACTACCATACCAGGAATCCCCCTAACTGTACATAATGATATAGTAAAATTACAATTATTTTAAAAATAAGATATACGTATTCTTAATCTTAATTGGAGATAAGATTTAGTTAGGAGTCAAGATATGAAAGAGATCTATTTAATTATACAAGAATCCACATCCAGAATTCTGAATTTCTGACAGCTTCAGGGTGAAGTACTCATTATGGTGATGGCTAATGACCCTTCAAGTCATGGTCCACAACATCATCCAAAATTGTCTTGCCCGTCTTCTCTGCCGCAATCTTGGCCAGCTTGAGCCGTCGTGTCTCGCGCTCCGTCTTGCGAGTCACCCACCAGGTCACTAGTGTCAGGATCACGCAGAGGCCCACCAGGCCCATGGCCGCGGCAAACGGCACCGTGTAGTGTGGCGCGTATTTGCTTCTGAAAATCTGCGGGCCAATGGCACCGCCGATCTGGCCGTAGCTGTTGACGAAGCCGATCGAGAAGGCGGAGCCTGTGGCGCGGGCGGTGGTTTGGACGCGCCATGGCCTGTTGTTGTTCATTCAAGTTAGTGAGGTAGCTGTATGATGTATGAGAGGAGTTTGGGTAAGGATAAGGTAGGGGACAGATAACTCACCACATGACAGGGTACCAGGCTGCGGTCAGGGCATTCCCGATCAATGTTACGGCATATACGGCGCCGGCGCTCGGATAGGCTACAAACACGCCGTAGCATACTATGATGACGAGAAGGAAAGACAGCGGGTATACTGGTCGGGGTATCCGGCTTCGGTCGGCTGCGACGCCCGTCAGGGCAATGAACAGGAGCCCGCAGACGGCGATAGGGATATTGAGCAGCTGAGCCTGGGCAATTGTCCTACGAAACTATCAGCAGTGCTCAATCGGCGAAGTTGTCTTTTTTTCTTAGATGGGTAAGAACGGTGAAACTTACGTGTATCCGAGGTCAGCAATGACGGTTGATTGATAAAACGTGACGCCGCTGGTTCCAACAGTGAAGGTAGCCCATATCAAGGTGAACAGCCACAGTCTCACATCTTTCAGCGACTCAATGACCTCGCGGAATTTGAAATTTTGCTCGTTAGCTCGAGGGGAATTCATCGGCAGTCGAGCTTGGATGAATTTCTTCTCCTTCTCGGTTAGCCATTTCGCTGTTTGGGGGACTACATCGCGTGTCTCATGTCAATAACTAGAATATACGTAAAATGCGGTGGATTAGACTCTTACAGTCTGGGAGCAGGAACCAAATGATAGCACCAAAAACGACGGTCGCAATGCCTTCGGTGAGGAACAGCCTGCAGTAATTTAGCATGGATCTACGAAGATGGACGGAAAATGCCGTACCATTGCCATCCAGAAAGCCCCCCTGCGCCCGACACAGTATCAAACCCATAAGCAAGAAGACCACCAAAGATACTCGAAATATTTCCACAAATATCTATATAATATACCACCGGTCAGCAACAAACTTCCATGACATGAGAGAAGAAGCTTACAAAAGTAGAGCAATCGCAAAGACATCTCGTCTGGGCGGTACCAGTAGGTCATCTGGAGAATGACACCGGGGAACTGTCCGGCCTCGGCCTATTGCCTTGTTAGCGTATTTGTATCTCATGGGATTCTCTCTTGAATCATCGATTGGGTTAACCCTAAATAACCCTAACGTACCAATCCAAGGAAGAACCGCGTTGCGTATAAACCGCTCTTGTTCTTCACGGCTGCATTGCACATGAGAACGATACCCCAGCTAATCATAATTCTCGACTGCCATTTGGAGGGCGAGAATCTCTTGATCAGTAGATTTGAGGGTGCTTCGAAGACGATATATGGGATCTGGATGTGATTGGTCAGCTACACGGGTTGATTTTTTGTCACTGTCTGCCTTACATAGTAAGCGACCGTCACGAGACTATACTGGTTAGAGGTCATTCCGAGCTGGGTGATGATGTTTTGATTCGTCCCCTTGTTCATGATTCGAGCGTTGGATGTCTGCGAAGCTGTGAGCTATATTGCACCATGCGAACTCGTGGGAGGATCGGTACGCACGTTGGCACTGTCCAGATTCTTGAACATGAAGATGATTGAACAAAGCGTCATCAGCCGCCAGTCAATCTTTCGCAGCAGCTTCTTTTCTTCTTCTGCTGTAAGCAGTGTCCTCCCGCTCATCAGCTCTGGGTCGTATCCATCGATGCTTCCCTGGATGGACGAGGCATCTCCGAGCTCCTGGCCACGGCGGACAAAGTGAATTCCGTGGTCGCCATCGCTCTCGTCAATGTCAATGGCCGTGGTCATGCCCAAGTCCTTGGATGTAGTCTGCTCGGCGGGTCTTTCTACTGCCATGGTTGCGGTACAGTACTACATGTATCGATCAAAGAATTTCCAATTGACCAACGCGGTCAACAGCAGCCGTGACTCCATGTAGATATGCAAGATTCTGTCGTGCGGAAACCTTCCGAGCAAAAGGAGACAATCGGTGGCCATCGTGAGGCCGTCCGTAATCCGCGAAGTTGCTGGACGACGGCTGCGATCACGCCAGCGGAGGATATCATGGTGAGATCTGGAGCTACATACCCGGACCCGCCTGTCAGCACTACATATGTATGTATGCTTCGTGACGCAGATGAAGCACAACTCCAAACACGCCAAAAACCGTCCGATTGGAGTGCAGATAGGGATAGACTCAATTCCTCCATCGCGCTGCTGGACCGATGCCATGAGGGTTTAATAAACCCTCATCCGCAGCTTCATCATCGACTGCAATCCCGATTCATATCATTGTCTCCACAATAACACCTTCCTGCCCCAACGTATCGTGATCGGTCATAGGTCATAGCACAACTGGTGGTCTATACTTGATTCTGATATCTGATAGTTAATACTTCGCCATGGTTGCCTTGGACCACTCCCCAGCAGCGGCTCCTGCAGGCAGTGAGATCCCAACATATTACCAGGTCCCGGAGACCTCGTATGATTGTTCGTCTTCCCTCCGTTTGCCCCTGCTCTCTCTCTCCTATCGCAATAGCACTCTCAGACTGGACGAGGCCCGAGAGACGGTGGCTAACGTGTGCGTGATTGTATGCAGTGGACTGGGCGGACCTTGCCACCCTGGATCTGTCTCGGTTTGACCATCCCGGGGGTAAAGAGCAGCTGGCCAAGCAGCTATTCGATGCTGTCCAAAATATAGGTCAGTAATACATAATGCCATGCCCTGTTATCCGTTCTTGTGCGAGTACTAACCCGTCGCTAGGCTTCTTTTATATCATCAACTTTGGCCTCTCGCAGGAAGATGTTGACCGCCAGTTCGCTATTGGCCAGGAGCTATTCAAGCTTCCCCTCGATGAGAAGCTCAAGTATCGCGCAGAGCTTGAAAAGGGAGGCTACAATGGCTACAAGCCCAAGGGTCTGCGCGTAAGTCGCAAATTGATAAAGCAATAGGATTCATCTCTAATCGTATCTCAGGAAATCGCTCCTGGGGTATTTGACAATGTCGAAATCTATAACATTCCCAAATTCATCCCGGTGCTCGAACGCCCCCAACCGGACATTGTGAATAACAACCGTCCTATTATAGAGCAATTTGCACGCCACATTCACGATGAGATTGTGCGCAAACTGCTTACGCTGCTGGCTATCATACTCGAGCTTCCCGAGGACTATTTTCTCAACGTGCACCGGTACGACGAGAGGAGCGACTGTCACTTGCGATACATGAAGTACAGCCGCCGCACGGCCGAAGAGAACGAAAAGATTTCCGGCATATGGTCCAAGGGCCACACCGACTTTGGCAGCTTGACCCTGCTGTTCCGCCAACCTGTTGCTGCACTTCAGGTTCGCACCCCCGAGGGCGAGTGGAAGTGGGTAAAGCCGTACCCAGGCAGCATTACGGTCAATCTTGCCGACTCGCTGCAGTTTCTAACCAATGGCTTCCTCAAGAGCAGCATACACCGCGTCGTCATGCCCCCGCCAGACCAACGGGACGTGGACCGGCTGGGTGTGTTGTACTTTGTCCGCCCAGAGGATGACCTCGAGTTACGGCCCGTGGCTAGTGAACTTCTTCGTCGCTTGGGATATGATCAGATAACTGATAATAGTGCAGTGGGCATCACTGCGGGCGAGTGGGTGAAGGCTAGGGTTGCTAAGGGGGTTGATAGGGGCAGTGTGCCACGCAATGAAATTGGTTCGCAGGCTATTATCAGTGGTGTGGTGGCAAAGTATTACGATTAGTCCATATATATGTATCAGTATATCAGTGTAATTTTTTATTAAGGCTTAACTCGTGACATGACTGTGTAACTGACTACCAATGATTTGTTCCATATTCCTATGCTTGCACCTCTATTCTTGAACTACTAGTAGTAGTGACACTGTGATAGTAGTCTTTATTAAGTCATACACGCTTTCCTAATTAGAAATGACCCCCTTATAAAATAAACATTTAATATTAGAGTCATACGAAATAACCCTAATAATAACTCTTACGATGTTGTGAGTCATATAAAATGGTTAGTCAGTGTAGTATACTGTGCATATAATTCAATAATCAATCAGTTTATTGATTATGAAGATTTTCTAGCATGTACATAGGCTTTTGAGGTCCACTTTGATTGGCTCACTCTTGCTAGCATGCTTGGTGCATCATGCAAAGTGACCTTCCTAGTCCTCTTTGACGGGATAGAAGTTTTGGCATGTCCGATATTTGGACACGAGAAGCTGAAATAGACCAACAAGAGGCCGATTTCTTTGAACTGCAGGCTACAAAGGTGAAGTGTGGTCACATGAGGGTATGCGGGTGGCATGTATCATCATACTATCAGCTCTATCTTTTAAATATATGTTATAAGTGAGATATTTATGGAAAAATATACTATAAGTGTTAGTTGCGTTTTCTATACTGTCGACATTGAATGTTTGAAACCTACATTTGTTAAAGTCATCTCAACCTTAAAGCTTCGCAGCTTTCAAAAGCTATGTCTAGGTAGAACAGTTTAGTTCCAGGCATCTCATGAACACAAGGGCTAGCTTCCTGTGAGAAATTTATCTTAGGAGCGGCTGCCTTCAATAAATCCATCTGGCCTTGATATGTATAAGCACCCTATCCCTAACAGTATGGACATACATATGAACTTCCTACAAAAGATGACCTGTAGACACAAAGAAACATTAGACCTTGAAGTAGTGTTACTCTCTAAGTCATGACTCTAATATTTTTTGATATGAAAGACTCAAGAGTATTCCTAAAATTTGGCATAACATTATTATACGATAATCATCCCTTTGTGTGCTTTGTCACTAAAGCCTTTAGAGCAAAATGATAGGCTAGTGGTTACTTATTATGTCTACTGTATATGACAAAGATTCGAAGGATGGATGATAACCTTAGATGCAGCATATGCTCTTTGTCTAAGGTAGTCATCTTGATGAAAATAATGTCTAAAGCTAGAAGATAATGAAGCATATCTATCATATAACCTAGATAGGCAATCTTGAACTAGATAATATATTGCAGGTAGATTTTGTCATTGCCAAGCATTATTTATAACAACAGATGCTCCATTGTTTACAGTACAGTTCTAAGTACCTAGGTAGGTACTAAGCTTAGTTGTGAAATACAGTGACAACTATCTTTGCTTAACTTTACTGAATTACCTAGGTATAATAACCTTGCAATATTCTGTAACCATACTATACACTCAACAGGTGGCTCAGACATGGGAGCAGAAACAATGAAAGTGTGATATTGATCATATCTTTTTCATTGTCTAATATACATATAATTATATCCCCATTCCACATAGAATAAAGGCCTTGTGATAATATCACTTGCACTCTCTGTACTCAGTTCATGATCCATGTCTCCTCAGCAAGCCTCCCAGACCCATATAAGAAGTCCTGCCTGTTGTTTATATCCTTCAATTGAAAGCTTTCATAATCCCACTTCTCAAAAAACACTTAATCCAGGTTGCAAAAACTGGAAATTCTGTACACAATCCCTTCAAAGGTTGGGTATTGCTCAGGCTTTCTTCTTTATATTTTGCATACCACCTGGACACCTGGCTCTGTCTCAAGACACTACACGTTTCCTAAAACATGTGTCTCCGATGCGCTTTATTCCTTTCCAGCCTGGCCTCTCTGGTCTCCGCTTGGGCTCCGCCGTCATACTCGGGGTACACGCTCCTGTGGAGCGACAGCTTTGGCGGCTCAGCGGGAATGCTACCTAGCTCTAGCAATTGGAATATCATCACAGGGAATCCGGGTGTGAACGGCGAATTAGAAACGTACACTAGCTCAAACGTGAATGTCCAGCTTAGTGGTGGCAGCACGATGCAACTAGTGCCTTGGGCCGACAGTTCTGTATCGGGTGGGTGGACTTCAGGTCGAGTCGAGAGCAAGTATATCTTCACACCAGGCGCTGGGGTGATCACGCTCGCCGAGGCCGACATCAGGTTTGGCAGCAATCCTACGTCAAACAAACAAGGAATTTGGCCCGCGTTTTGGATCTTAGGTAACTCGATACGCTCAGGAACCTCGTGGCCAGAGTGTGGGGAACTGGACATCCTCGAGACCATTGATGGTCAGTTGACGGGCTACGGCACTGCTCATTGCCAGGTGAGTCCGGGGGGCATCTGCAACGAACCCAACGGGCTAGGGGGTAGCATCACTATCCCTGATCAGTCATGGCATACATGGCGCATGACTTGGGATCGCACTCCATCAACGTGGGAGTCCGAGACTATTACCTGGTACATGGATGGCAGGCAGTTTTTCCAGATCAGCGGATCTCAGATTGGCAACTCAGATGTCTGGGCCACGCTATGTCATGATCCTCTATACTTCATCTTGAATGTGGCAGTCGGGGGTAATTGGGTATGTATGCTGTCTAGTCTCTCTCATTTTTTTGACAAATTGGCTTATATACGCGTCCCTGAATTTTGCCGAAATTAAAGCGCTAACGTGAAATATTTTTTCCCTCTCAATAGCCAGGTTATCCGAACTCGAACACTGCTGGCGGTTATGGCAGCATGATGGAGATTGCGTATGTCGCTGTATACGCGTCTTGAAATGCATCGCTTCATATAACCTTGACGGTATTAGACTGTCGTGGATGTAGTTTTGGAGTCTGTCCAATTTATCAATGGATTTAACGATATGGAACTACTGGAATGGGTATATTTTCCCTTGGAGTTGAACAGAATGTGATAAAGAAGTTAGCGAGAACGGTTTGTTGGGCAAATTGTATGTATATGATTCTGTCGCTATTATACAGTACCTAGGTATGTAGTTATGGTATTTGTTGGCTTATGTACAATGTACACCAATGATAGATTTTATTCATCGGGAATATGTAAAGCGCAGTTTTGAAATAAGTCATCTTGTGAGTAATGCGTATTGCACGGATAAAAACTTGAAACTAAATTAGGAAATAGACTAGTTAGTTAGTAGTTATGGGTACATATGTATACATACGTATGCTGCGAGTTGGAAGTTTACCTAGGTAGACTGTGACTCGATACAAAACGTTCCACAGATCGAAAGACTGGTTTAAAATTCACTTATGGGTCTGTACGACCCATTTTCATCAGGAGGAAAGATAGAACAGCATGGGTCGATCCCGGGTACATAAGTACATATGTACGGTTCCAGCAGGCGGAAACTGTCTCAATACAAGGCCCACAGTCTCATCTTGTCGACTCGAACAACTTGGAATGCTTATTGTCTGAAAAATTTTGGATGCTAGTTAATGCTAATTGGTATCGCCATGGATCTGCCCTAATCGGGTCTAGCACTTTTTTGTTTGCTGCTGAGTCCTGAGTGCCGAGCCTCAACGCCGGCCGTATCGCTCGTATAAGGTGGGCTTTTAGCCTCTTACATAGCCTTTACTGTACGGAGTACTCCGTAGTACGTACTGACCGAGTCATGGCATGGCGACCAAATCAGATGCCAGCACTATATTAATCTCTACTTTCAAATCCAACGATCAATTTTGTCCTGACCAACATGTCGCTCTTTTTATCATACAAGCTTCTACGAATTCTTGCCAAATAATGAGTTGACTGCTCACACGTCGCCGCCTCTTTTGCGATGATTTCGAAGAAACAGCTCGAAATTACGGAGGCCAGTAACACAACTGAAACTGTTGGTCCTGAGCTTATTGTACCAACCCCCCTCTCGTTCCACGCGGTCAGCCCAGTTGATGTGCGAGTCGAAGATTTAACAGTACAGATCGATACGACACCTCCAATATGGCAGACGTCACCGATACAAGTATGGAAACGTCTGTTGCGGACGAAATGCAAACCCATTATGGATGCGTCATACAAAACAATACTTGAAGGCGTTAACGCCAATATGACAACCGGCAGTTTTACTGCCATCATCGGAAGTAGTGGCTCAGGGAAGACGTCCTTGCTAAATGTCATGTCCGGAAGGATGAGGTCTAGCAGACTGAAGATTTCCGGCTCAACGACGTTCAATGGTGGCAGCAGCACTGCACATACGCGTAGCGCCTATGTAATGCAGCAGGATGTGCTTATCCCAACCCTCACAGTGAGGGAGACATTACAGTATGCAGCTGACTTGCGTCTTCCCCCACCTATAACACAATGCGAACGAAAAGCGATCGTGGAACAAGTCATACTAGAGCTGGGCTTGAAAGAGTGCGCAAATACACGAATTGGAAATAGTGCTCATAAAGGCTGCAGTGGAGGCGAGAAAAGGCGGACCAGCATTGGTGTACAGATGCTAGCGAATCCGTCTGTCTTGTTTTGCGATGAGCCCACAACGGGTACGTGCCGAAGATACCTGTTGATAAATGTGTGGCTAACGAGAAGGCCATGCAGGACTGGATGCTACAACCGCGTATCAGATTATTAGAACGCTAAAGGGCCTTGCTAGCAAAGGCCGCACTGTCATTATCTCGGTTCATGCGCCACGTTCTGAAATCTGGAATCTTTTCGACAACGTTGTCCTACTATCCCGAGGCTTTCCATTGTATAGTGGTCCCATATCAGGTTCCCTGCCTTACTTTTCCGAACTTGGGTATACAATGCAGACCTTTGTCAATCCTGCCGAGTTTCTAATTGATCTCGCTGCAATTGATAACCGTTCTTCGGAACTGGAAGCCGCTTCGCTGGCCCGAGTAGATTTTTTAAGGGCATCATGGACAGCGAGAGAAAAGAATGAAGGTTATGGTCGTGCCAGAAATAACTGTATAGCTCCCCAGAATGCCACGGATGTTGAGATGGCTAAGAAGGTGCCATTCAGTCGAGAATTTACCATCCTTACATCGCGAACTTTCAAGACAACACTTCGAGACCCGCTTGGCACGGCAGGCACGGTATTTGAAGCCATTGGCATGGCTGTAATCACGGGTTGGATATTCTTGCAACTCGACAAAAGTCAGGCTGGAATTCGATCTCGTCAAGGGAGCTTGTACACCGCGAGTAGCCTTAATGGTTACCTAGTTTTGACGTATGAAACATTCAGACTAACTATGGATATTCAACTCTTCGACAGAGAACGAAGCGAAGGTGCTGTTACGGTGCCTGGGTTTCTCCTTAGTCGACGCGCTGCGCGAATTCTAATCGAAGACCTCCCAGCTCCGATCCTATTTTCCATTATTTTCTACTTCATGGTAGGATACCGCTTGGAAGTTGCTGCCTTTTTTATCTTCTTAATTATCTCGATTCTCGTGCATTATATTGCAGTATCGTTTGCAGCTGTGGCAGTCGGCATCTCCCGCAGTTTCTCTGGAGCTGGCCTCGTTGCTAACCTTTCTTTTACACTCCAATCATTTGCCTGTGGGTATTTTGTACAGTCGAATCAAATTCCGGTTTATACAAGGTGGCTAAAATGGATCGCCTATACCTTCTATGCCTTTGGTGCTCTATGCTCAAACGAGTTCATGGGTATAAATAGTCCTCCCTATGGTCAGTTTTACGATTGCCCTTATTCAACCGACCCTTTGAATCCAGCGTGTAAGCAATACACAGGTGCATATATCGTCAAGAGCTTGGGTTTCCCGTCGAACTGGATATGGCGTCCATGCGTGATTCTCATCGCATATGTCATTGGATTTTATACACTTGCCGGATTTTTGCTCCAATACAACACATTCGCCATGGGCATTGCCAGAGCTCGCAATCCACATAGTGAGGAACAGGCTCGGGAGGTGCCTGTAGCCAATCGTCCAGCGGATGGAAATGCTCGACGTGTCGTTATATCACTTGATAAGTATGCACTTGAGATCACGAAAAGAGAGAATTTTTGGAAATATTCTCACACTATCCCAATTCTGCAACCAATAACCACTGAATTTCACCCTGGGGAGTTAAATGTCATTATGGGACCTTCCGGTAGTGGCAAAACATCGTTGTTGAATTCCATGGCACGACGACTCAATGGGTCGATGGGTACTAAGTACAAAATTGATGGCACCATGTCTTATAACGGTGCTATTCCCACTGAGAGTGTGATTCGATCTGTTACCTCTTACGTCACGCAAGACGACGATGCGCTTATGCCCTCTCTTACGGTTCGCGAGAGTCTACGTTTTGCGGCAGGACTCCGACTCCCACGGTGGATGCCACAGATGGAAAAGAACCGCAGAGCTGAGGAGATCCTTATGCAAATGGGTTTAAAGGACTGCGCTGACAATCTAATTGGTAGCGATTTGATCAAGGGCATTAGTGGTGGAGAGAAGCGAAGGGTTACTATTGCAATACAGACACTAACGAATCCTAAAGTTTTACTTCTCGATGAGCCTACATCGGGACTGGATGCCTTCACTGCCACGTCGATCATAGAAGTCTTGAGTAGTCTAGCCGCAGAGGGCCGAACACTGATCATGACTATCCACCAGTCCAGGTCGGATATTTTCCCTAGATTTTCAAATCTGCTTCTTTTGGCACGAGGGGGCTATACTGTCTACTCGGGTGGTGGAGAGAATATGGTTTCATATTTTGGCTCATTGGGTTATGACTGCCCACTACAAACGAGTCCTGCAGATTTCGCTTTGGACCTTATCACTGTTGACCTGCAACAACATGACCGTGAGGCAATCACTCGTAAAAGGGTCCAACACCTAATCTCTACGTGGCAGAGTAATGACGATGTTGTTACTCGAAGAGGTTCAAAAATCGCTACACCCGCTGAGCTCGGGAGTCTCAAAAGGAAAATGCATCCCCTACGCGTAACTTTTCCTTTGGTTCTTCATCGCTCGGCGATCAATTTCTTCCGCCAACCCGACCTGATCATGGCACGTACCTCACAGATCATTGGTATTTCGATCATTATGGCGCTGTTTTTTGCCCCTATGAACAACAACTATGCCGCTGTACAAACTCGGATGGGCTTCGTGCAGGAATTTGCCGCATTATATTTCATCGGCATGCTGCAAAATATCGCCGTCTACCCTCCTGAACGAGATGTCTACTATCGTGAAGAGGCCGATAATTGTTACTCTGCAGAAACATTTATATTGTCCTACACCATGCTAGAACTTCCCTTTGAGATACTGGCCTCCGTATTCTTCGGTGTCATAGCAGCATACGCAGTAAACATGGAGCGAAGTGTGCTAATGCTCTTCGTTGCGGCATTTAATTGCTTTGCCATCATCAATGCCGGAGAATCACTCGGTATAATGTTCTGCACTTTATTCGACCACGTGGGATTCTCTGTCAACATTACTTCAGTCATATTATCCATATCGACAATCATGGGCGGCGTCATGTCTTTGAATCTGAACAATGTGCTTCAAGGCATTAATCATATTTCTCCGATCAAATATGCTGTTGCGAATTTGGCTCAGTATTCCATGCGCCATCAGGTGTTTACATGCACTTATGCTGAGCGGCTGTCGGATGGAGAGTGTCCTATTACAGCCGGCACGCAAGTGTTGGACTTATATAATTTGAATGGGAATCCGGGGATGAATGTTCTGTGGTTGGGTATTACAGTGATTGTGTATAGGCTAGCGGCATATGTGGTCGTGAAAGTGGTTAGAAGTCATGGCCTTGTGGAGAAAGCACGACGCTGGCTGATATTACGTCGCTAAAGTTCTATTTTTGTTCCACCCTGAGGGAGCATATAATACAATAGGTGAACCTTTAGAATACTTGGTCACTCCAAGCGGCATTGGAATAGACCAGTCAGGGATATTGTTTATAACATGCACAGCTGATGGTATTTGAGATTTTTAACATCTTTTTCAATGCTGGGCATTTATTTACTTGCAAACCAAGCCTCTGTATACCTCTGTAATCTCTGGTGTATACCTAGGTAACTACCATGTTATGGACCAATCTCACCTAGTTCCGTTTAGGCCCGGGTATCCCCTATGATGCCATTACTTTTTAATGAAGTTGCGCTAGATAGTGAATAAATAATTGATATAGGTAAGAAAGCAAGATGAAAAACAAGTCGTAATGACCCAAAGCCTCAAGGAAATGAGGTGACACAAAAGAATCAAGCCCCATTAGTGAGACTGGTAACCAAAATTAATAACATACAAGAATCCGAGAGGAGTAAGCAAATAATGAACTTAAGAGAGAAATGTGATGGAAGGCAAGTGATGCAAAACCTAGAAAGTAAAGGAGTTGGAAGCCACTCAGGCCATCTGCTGCTTCTTCAAAAATTCAAGGCGATCTTGCTTTGCCTTTTGGCCAAGTTTTGTATCCGCGCCATCGAAACAGTGATACCCCTTTAAAAGAGCTTTAATCACATCAACATTTGCTGATTTAAGCTTGTTGTAGAAGCTAAAGCATTCGTCGCGTAGGACGTCCGCATTCGCCACTTCTACCAAAGTAGGTGGAAATCCTTCCAAGTCAGCCGATGTCGCTTTCCCTGGGACGACGACGTATTTGTCACTCTTGCTGCACTTGTGAAGATGCTGCTTCCAGAAAAATTTGGCAGTTTTAGCAGGCAAGTACGGGGCATTGCAGAACTCTTTGTATGATCCTGTGCTGCATGTATCATCCAACATAGGGAACGACATTACATTGCACGCTATCTTGACGCCTGGCTTATTGTCACGGGGCTTGAGATTCAACCCGGCCAACAAAGCCGCGCCAGCAGATCGCCCAATGACGGCCAGCTTGTCAAAATTGATTTTCCCAGAGTCCTTTTCCTTCTGCCAAAATTCCAACAGTCCGTCATAACACTGTTGTAACCGAGCACTAGCCTCACATTCCGGTGCAAGACCGTATTGTATAGAGACGCAGACGGCATTTAGAGAATAGATGCATGGAAAGATTGAGGCGATACCAGAGCACTGATTATTGATAACGAATCCACCACCATGTATGAAGTAGAGGCAAGGGCGGCCACCTTTGGGTGGTTCTCTGTGACCAGGAGTAAATATTGACAACATGCCGCCGCTCTGCAATGACAAGACGTCGTGTGTCATCTTGCCGTCTTTCTCCGACCCATTTGCGTCCTTGGAGACGTACTCCTTGTATTTTTGGCAAACAACTTTGGGGTTGTCATTGTCATTCATTCCCTCTGTGTCTTGCTATATCCTGGGGGGATTCCATCCGAAAAGGTTTTGCCTCTGAAACAAGCTTTGCATACTCATCATCGCAAGCCTCGTGGCCTGTGTGTAATACGTCTGGCATGATCTTCAAGGGAACCTGGGTCGTAGATTTAGGAACTCGATAATGTAGCGTGTATGGAAGCACACGGACAGCGAGTCGCTAGCAACGTATTTATACCTACTTCGCTCCTCATTTTCTTTGTTACTCAATGACTGACTCATGGCGACTGGAGTCATATGGATTCATCTCACGACAAAGTCATTGCACAAAGGATATCCGAGTTCAGCTTCGTCTCAAGTGTTTAGGGTTTCAACGGTTCATTCAACATCTGCGACCTTCTTCACAAATACAATCATATACAATGAATCGGTACTTCTTAGACCTTTTATGTTTGAAGCATAGATGTTACGGTCAACTTGAACATCCTTTAGCCAGTCTGCTAAAACAACCGGCGTTATGGTTTCACGGTTGCATTTGCAGTAAGCCGCCACAATGAGTCACTGAGCTATTCGTTTGAGAATTTCGCCGTATTCTGTAAGTATGCTCGTTTAAGCAAATATTTGATTTTGTGGTTCATGATGTTTGACTCCAAACGTGCTTTGTCGCAAATCTCTTCGCGTTTTACATGTACCCATGTCGTGATTGTTATGATCGATTGGGATCTATGATTGTCAGTCTGTACATATATCTAGACTCGGAAAAGGGAATTAAGGTATCACCTCATTATACTCAGTCGTGCCGGGCATGGATACAGAGGCTTCAGGGACATGGGCTTCCGATCCTCAATGTCTTCATTCTTTATGGGGTAGAAAACGCTGCAAGCAGATTCTCACTCTAAGAATTATTGGCGATGGCATATATCCATTCAATTTCAACGATATCATTGGTCGTATGCTACGCGATGTCGGCCCAGACCTCAATCAACGAGTATTATCACTTCGAAGATGTCGCTGCCTACTTATTAGTTACACACGTGGTGCCATGCATACATACATGTCGCACGGACCAAGAACCAAGTTGACCGGTAGTACGGCCAGTCCTTCTTCAGATGATTATCGATGGACGTATTAAGGCACATCAATGTGATGGGGCGTCCAACGGTTCGATGCTGCTATCTTCGTTCTTGCTGCATCTGGACGCGGGTATTACCATTATCACGACTGGGTTTAAACCAGTATACTGGAGTATTGAGCAGATCATAAGCAATAACATCTACCAAAGATGTGAAGAGAGACTTTTGATGATCTGAATAATGAATACGAAAGAACTGGGTTTAATGTGCAAATTCTCATTCCCACCAGGTTGCTTTCTGTTGTGATCGTAGGCATTGAAACCAACTATGATGCCCGGACTCGCGGATTTTGATACACCAGCAGAAGATTTCAATGGAGCCGACAACGTTCCCAGCTACATGCATTGCAAATTGCTGCCGTCGAAAGAGA
The DNA here is from genome assembly GCA_023625875.1 of Trichocomaceae sp. PYS4502. Classification (NCBI taxonomy): domain Eukaryota; kingdom Fungi; phylum Ascomycota; class Eurotiomycetes; order Eurotiales; family Trichocomaceae; species Trichocomaceae sp. PYS4502. The sequence goes on along the minus strand of JAMAFX010000238.1, from coordinate 8,811 downwards.
CCTGAATCAGAACTAGTACTACCATACACAGAGGCAACTTAATGGTTACATTCCGTTGACTATGCAGATTGAGATTCCGGCTACCTTGTTCATAGTTTGCCTAGGTACCTAAGCGTTTATTTTGAGAAATTGAGACATTGCAAGGACCAAAAACCTATCTCCGAATACCGCAATAGTTGTAACGACTCATGACTTACCAAAACAATGCTCAAATAGGGTTAGCAAACCATCAATTAAACTGATAATTATATGCTACTGAATTTGGAATGATTAGATTCCACGCAGAAATTGTAGCTAGCCTGTAAATCCGTTAAATGAGGTATGGTTAATTGAACCTGAATGCACAGACTTCACAACTTCATCAGCATTCTTTGCAACTACACCTCGCTATTTAAAAATACCTGGGTATGCTAACCAATACGATAGTCTTTGATTTTGAGCTGTGAACTTTCAAGTTTCTATTATAGGAAATCTAAGCTCTACTATTCTATACATGCTATTTAATTTCAGACAAACTTCATGCCTGTACTAGACATCGGTTGAACTCTCTTTGAATTTTTCAAAGAACAAGCAAAGAACATTAATCTTTCTTGTTTAGTCGACCATCAAATTTTATACACCAATTTACGTCCGCTCACAGCACCATTCCTCAGAAGATCCAGTCCCAGTAAAACTCCTTCCAACCCCCCTGTTTTTGAAGCATTCTCATTGACGCTTATTGGGTGGTTTCTCAATTTCCCTTTCGCAAGCAAAAGCTCAGCTAGGCTGGTCATTTCAACGCCGAACCAGTAGTCATCCGGGACAGCAGGGAGCACCGCTCCCTCAAAATAATAATAACCCTCAGAACCGAGGCACGAGTAGCCTAGAAAGATCCTTTTTTCGACGGGAACAGGCGCCGTTTCTGGTAGCTTCGGGTCGAGAACAGAAATATACAATGCGGGATATTGGGATTTGAGTTTTCTGTCAGTGGACGAGGCTAACGAATTAACGCAGATTGTAGCTGTCTCATCAGTAGCTACGGCGTCAAAAACGAGGCGAAGAGTATCCGAAGTAGCCCTTTTGATCAGCGATGATATTTCTTCGTTTTTCTGTTAACCAATTCCTTGTTTTAGTCAATGCATCATTGCTGAGATACATATTCGCAGAAAGAGAAAGAATAGAAATGCGTACATAGTCGAACACAGCATCAGCACCGATACTTTTGACGAGTTCATAGTTTCGTGGAGAGCATGTCGTTACGACGCTGTATCCAGCTCTAAAGCATACATGTAAATACCCTGACTCGGTGATAACGTAAAAGCTTATGGGTAAATCGAAAGGATTGAATGACTACTTACAATTTTGCGAGTTGTATGGCAAGATTCCCTGTTGCCGTCGAACCACCATAGACCAAAATCCACTCCTGATTATTGGGTGCATCGTTATTTTCAGCAATGAATTGAGCAGAGTTATCGGAAACAGTATTCCATATATGGGGCGGGATTCCAAGATTGCTGGCTCGGAACAAACCCATTCCAGCCGACAGCACGCCGACTCCCAAACTCGCTGCTTCTTCGAAACTTATATGGTCAGGGATGTGCATCTGCAGATCGGTGCGGACAACAATATAGTTGGCGAAAGCGCCCTCTTCTGGATAAAATGCGTTACAGCCATATGCAAGTCCGAACACTCGGTCTCCGGGGGAAAACGATTTTGAATAAGTAGCACAGTGGTTATCCGAAGAAGAGTTGGTTTTTATACGTGGCATGACGAGCACAACGATGCCGGCATAGTCGATACCTGTGACGCACCCTTCGTAGCGGCTTTGACTAGAAGAAATTCCAGCAGGTAATGCCGAACTTTCGTCCCCGGTGTAATCGATATCAGTCCAATCGGCAGGGTTCAGGGCAACGGCTTTTGTCTGAACTAGCATCCATCCGGGTTTCAGGACTGGCATAGGTTGTGTAGCTATGTCAGCTTGACCAGGAGCAGTCTTGACAAGAGCTCTCCTCGTCGACGGAATATTTGGACTCGCCATTACTTCTCTGTCCAACACAAATGGTAAGGCTAAGGAATGAGTAAAGCGACTGGTGTGATTTCGGATTTATCGATATATTTCATAGAACTTGCTTTTAACTTGCGTTTAGGATAAGAATGAACATGCTGTTCTTATATTTACATAGTGATTGCAGCTTACTCCGATTTCAACCCCGAGATGTGTCAAAACCGGAGTCGGAGTCGGAGTCGGGGTTATGTATCAAGCCGTCTATGAGAGCCTGGAAGTACTCCAATCTGCTTGTCGATTATGTAGCTAAGGCCTGAAGCGATACGTTCGCCCCAACGACGCGTCGACGCCTCGAAATAGGTACAATGGGTTATACGGTATTTTCATTGGCTCATATAACCAAATGACGGATAGATTTTGATTCTTTCATCAAGCGAATTCTAAGACTACTACATAGCTCCAAGGCTAGCAAGTGCTCGCAACTGGAAAATGGTCGATGTTGGGATCTAGCTACCTAGGTAATGAACGAACTGGAAAATACTTTGGAGTGTTAAAGCGTTTGCAGGCAATTCTACACCATCAAATCAGGTAAAAGTCATACTCTATAATGCTATGTTGTGTTCTATCCTAACAGATTTCCTGTAAAGAGTCATTCTCAACGAGATCCTTTTTACACGTTATCCCACTTGCTTTTCTCTTCTTTCTGGACGGGATCTCGCACTCTGGACCTTTCATGATTGAACCAGGGTGTACAATACTCAGAATAACAAACGCGAGTAACATAGGCAGCGAATCAAGGCAGTATTGATATGCTTCATGATTCGGAATAGTCGACGCGAGACCGTGGGCATATTCAGCCAGGCGAAACAGAATACGTAACTATACGAAAACACACGTTAATAAAAGCCTGCAACTACAAAAGAGAGTATTACGCACTGTAATCAGGACCAACACCATCACCAAAGCATACAAAAGCGTTAGCCCAGAGCGAATACTTAGATTCGGTGACGCCGCCGAAACCGTACTGCCACTTTTTTGCTGCTTATGCAACGAATTCCAAAGCTCATACGCGAAGTAGCAGAAGATAAAGATGAAGACTTGCTGAAGCGCAACACCGCCCATGTAAATGTGGATGCCTGTACATCGTTAACTCTGTGTTCCATACATATAATAATCCCGCCGTGATGTAATTTCGTACCTTGCAAGGTTTCCGCGATGGTTTCAGTGTTGCTACTTTCGGCAGAGGCAGCGCCAGCGACTTGGATTATGAAAGCACTAATAGTCGTTAGTCGACACGCGCAACTTACCTGTGCGTTGCTCCTATATTCTGGGCGAGTGGCATCTTACACAATGTCAAGCACGACAAAATACATGCCGAATTTCCATGCGCGTATCCCACGAATACGCGCATCAGGAACGTAGTTCCAGACCATGCGCCCAAAAACCATGTAGACAAATGCGTTGGTCCAGAGCGGCGCAACGAGGATTAATACAAACCATCCAGCATAGTCACCCAGGCTAGCCGGAGTCTTAATACTGATGATTCGGAGGATGTACGTAATTGTCTGCCAGAGGGCTGACTACAAAGGTTGTTAGTTTGTAAGACCAAGCGTTGCGATATGACTTACCATCGCTATAACCCACGTGTACCATTTTCGATAATAGATCCCTTGAGCCAGATGGACCAAAAAGGCTACAAGGAAAAAGGCAAGAAAAGCCGCCGCGGCGCCCACATTAGGGCAGAAGTTCCAGTATGTCCCAGGGACACTGATGGCTGTGAAGTATCATGTCAGCGAGGAAGTGGTCAACGTAGGCCACTTTCTTCTCACCTGTGCAAGTTTCCGTCATCTTATGAGGCGTAGAGATATCGGGGGCGAAGGGAGAGAGAGTTGCAGATGCTTAAAAGAGCATCAAGAGCATCGCGACTTTTTGATTAGAGCGCATCTTTTATACCTATGAACTCCGTACTGATGGATTGGTTTAGTCAACGAAGGCGATCTAGGACATCCAGGCAGCCGTTTTTATATACGATTTATTTTTGGGCAATGAAGCTAAGTGCTTTTAAGTTTCAGCCCTCGTTGGAAGCCAGCTATGCGTGCCGTTTAAGGTCTCGTAAGGACGCCCATGATCCACACTTAGTATACCATAAACCAGCACGCATTGGTTCTTTTCTTTAAGCTGGTGAGAAGTTTCAAGTTGTAGCTCTTTCCCACTAGTGCTTACGCTTATCAATAATCATTGAATCAATCTCGTATGGACAGAGTTCCACTTCTCCACCCGACCAGGCTCTCGTAACTTCGTAAGGACACTTAGTCCGACTCGTTTGGACACTCCCCTGCTAGACGCAGATAGTGATACTAGTACACTACTAAAAAAAAAATTGAAATAAATAATTGCTTATGCCTCGAGTGAAGCCAGGCGAGCGCCAGCGGGCGTACAGCCCCAAAACGCGCTCTGGCTGCAAAACGTGCAAGTTCGTGCTCCTCATTCCGAACTTCCGAACTTCCGAACATTTTACACTGCCCACCATCCTGGTTGAGTATCTGGCTAATATTGACACAGGAGTAGGCCGCTCCGTAATAAACAGGAGCTATACTGAATTAAACACGCTCACAATGATATAGTCCGCCGCGTCAAGTGCGATGAGGCCAAGCCCACTTGCCACAACTGTCGTTCTACCGGTCGACGGTGCTTGGGGTACCTCGATAATAGCGATGACCAAAATCAGAAAAACAAGTCGCTCCAAGTCAGCCGGCAGATCTCCCCTTCTTTGATGGGCACACAACGAGAACGCCGCGCCTTTGAGTTCTACTGTGTCCGAACAAGTCCGCGCATCGCCGGCTCCGGTGATTACGGTTTCTGGGGAGAACTTATCATCCAACAGGCGTACGTCGATACGGGAATTCGCCATGCCATCATTGCGCTTGCATCGTTTTATGAGGACTTCGAATATGGTGCCGAGAACCGCGTCTTCGCTCTAGAGCAATACAATTTGGCGATCAGAAAGCACTTCGACTTTTTCAATGACGAAATTGGTCTGACTAGGATCGAAGCCTATGTTTCCTGTCTTGTATTTGTTTGTATAGAGGTTGGCCAGCGCTCTCTGCTGTAAGTGTAGGTGGCAAATCGATAAACTAACCCTAGGATATAGATGTTACGAGCCAACTTCACCTCGGCTATATCTTTAGCCCAAAAGTCTATACGGCTTCTGCACGCCTCTCTAGAGAGAATAGAAGAGCAGGCCTCCAAAACATCAAAATCGCTTTTGCACTTCTTGCAACGCCAATTCTATCGAATTCAAGTCCAAGCAATTGGGGTGAGCACAGATTTTCCAGTCATACTTAGCGACACAGCAGTTGACTGACTGCTGCAGTTAATGGGCCGTGCTAAAAGCAGCGGTAGATATCCGTCCCAAGCTGCACAAATAGTAGATCATAGTGTGCCCGCGATCTTTTCCTCCGTATTGGAAGCGCAGGAATGTTTGGAGTTTTATGGTCAACTCTACAGTCTATCTGGGAGTGACGAACAAAGATGCCTTGGACCGGCGGATTTTGACATTCGAAATGGATCTTCCGAGCCGTATATAGATATTCTACGACAGTGGACTGACGCTTTCGACGCGTTCCTCACCCAACGGGCCAATTCGTTGACAGACCAAGAGAGGCATGCAACGCGCATTCTGCGCATGCATCAGCTTCTCAGTAATATCTCTCTAGAAGTGAGCGCATGCTGTTTACCTGCCGACGAACTGGAAATGGCATGGGACAACCACTGTGGCGAGTTCAGAGATGCAGTGGTACTTGCAGAGTCTATTCTCACAGCTTTGGGTGGTAGGGAGGACACATCCTCTTTGGTACGGCGAAAACCGTCGTTTTCGCTCGATCTTGTTAGCGTTGGACCCCTATATGATGTTGCACGGCGCTGTCGTGATCCCGCCGTTCGCCGGAAAGCAACAGAAATCCTTCGCACTTTTCGAAGAAGGGAAGGCATGTGGGACGGTAGTCTTGCCTTGCTGGTTGCAGAGCGGATTATCGCTATTGAGGAAGATGGTGTTAATGTTAAGTCACTCGAAGATGTGCCTAGCTGGCGGCGTATTTTCAACGTACATCCCGTTTTCGACTTGGAAAATAGAAAGATTTATTTGCATTATGAACGGAGAGCGAGTGCTACACAACCAGAGACGGTGCGGGTGCAGGAAGTGATTCCATATACAGAGATTTAGTGGTCTAAATTATAAGTCCTGAATAATAAACAATTCATGTGCTTGCCCTCTATGAGAGATGTAAGCAAGGCATCCTTTGACTCATATAGGAGCTTCATATAAGCATATGCAACTCCGGTAATTCCACGCCATCAACCTTGATTCCAGGACGTCCTTAGTGCGGCCGCAGGTTTAACTATTCAACTTAGGGTATCGGTAAACTGACGAAAGCCCCTTGAGTCCAGGCTTATTGTCACTACTCTTGAAGACTGATTTAGGGATCCCGAAGTCATCCCGTACATTGCAGGATAAACTGGTGAAGGATCGTCGTATCATATGTCACACTGCGTTGCAAGTATTTTTGTTCCATACCCTCCTTGAGCCTGCTTGTTTCGATAATTATCCTAAAGAGATGAGCCAGCTCCGTTGAATGTTTCACGAGACCAAGTGCCTTTCTTTTTTCCATGTCCATGCCACTTATAGCGTCATACCATAGCTGGCTCCACCGATCCAATCCACGAATCAAGATAATGGAGCTGCTACCGACGAATATCGAAGTATGATAATGGAAAATGATGTGTTGAAAGGCTGGGTTGTTAGTCTTACCCTGCGCGATTGTTTTTAAAGGCTGAAGTGACAGTTTTGGGACTCACCGAAAACGATCACGAGAAAATGTTTGATATCTAGTTGCTTGTAGAGAGCTATCATGCTATCTGTCCATTCATCCTCGAACAGTATTGAAATGAGTGATTTTAGACATGGCGAGCTATAGCTGGATTGTTGTTGGAGTTTGAAAATCTCAAAGCCTGGACGACAGTCTGCGTCCCAAAGGTTGTCTGTGCATGGAAGGTCACCGTTCATATCGAATACGGTCATGGCAGGAGGATGGTTGGAAAACAGCGTAAACCATGCATCGTTAATGAAAAGCCAGTAGACAAGCCTAATGCAAGATTCCCTGTACACAAATTTGGGCCAATCCTGCTCCGACTCTAGGAATTCATGCCTGGTTCCAATAAAATTGAGGCTTCTCAGCAACTCCACAAGCATCGGGTGACACTTCGTAATAAGGCGCTGACGTACATGGGCGTCTTTCACACATGATTGAAGCGTTTCTATGATATATGCCGCCTGACATACTTCTAATGCCCGCTGAGAGTGAGCTAAGTGGGCTGTTGAGCTAAGCAATTCTTCCACACGGTGGAAGATATACCTCTCCGTTATGCCCCGCATTGCCAATCCAAAGGACTCCATATCGCTTTCTCGATAATGTAGATATGCAGAACCAGAAACTGCAATTGCCAGCAAGAGAGTTTGATCCACTTGGCCGGGGTCGAAGGTCGGCCTGTGGATAATTGTAGCCAGTAACAACTCCCTTTGAAAGAAGACTTCGATACACTTGCAGAAGCTTGAACCCGTAAAAAAGGCAATGGAAGCAGCTGTGTTGAAAAAGTCCTGCATATTTTCAGCTGCAGCTACCTGTCTAAGATCGGCTTCTAGGAGGCTAACTCGCGCGCTTAGACTCTCGTCGAAATTTCCCAGCTCCATTTGATCTGGTACGCCGGGAAGAGGCCCATTATCCATACCCTCGCAATCCGAACTCATGCTGGCGGAAGGACCAATGCAATTCAAGAACAAAAGGCGTGGGTCGATTGTGTCAAACATGATCGCCTGATTATTTGAGTATTCCCAAAATGCTGGATGGCCATGTTTAAGTTCTGGTTCTCGGGTGAGAATAATTCCGTCTATTGGACCAGCTGAAGGATCTGTACAAGCAAGTAGGAAAGGCAAAGTTGAATAGCTTTGATTTGCAGACTGAGGCTCGTTCCCAGTAACCGACTTGGCCAAGTGTGCGGGATCTGTGCAAAGCCGGCCATATGAGCAACTTAGGCCCCGGGACGCGCAACGTGTACAGGGTGTTTTTGAGTCGCATGAGATTTTTGCACGAGAGCACGCGTCGCAAGCACGCACTTTTCTTCCTCTCTTAGCATTCGGTGGCAGATTTCGGTTGCCCCTGGATGCACAGGTTTTGGTATGCCGTTTGGCGCCGTCAACTCGGCGAAATATCCGTCCACAGAAGGGACATTGATTATGACTCAGGGTGATGTTTGGAGAGAAAGGCAATTGGCAGATGTGACACTTCGGGGGATAAGACGCAGGCGAAGACATTATTGTCCGCTCAAAAGTGAAAGATGGAAGCAGTGGGTTGCAGTGAGATGAGTGATTTTCCCGACGCTGGAATGCCCGTGGAGGTGGGTCACTTAAGCAATTCAGTCGAGCCTAGCTACATAACCCTAAGCCTGAGACAGCCTCGTATGTACTATGAGCTTTAAGAGGCTAGGAAAAATGAAATACTAAAAATAGGGCTGTTGCGAATATTCGTATTTGCGAATATTATTCGTGCAAGTATTCGCTGCGAATACTTATTCGCAAAGGTGATGTCTGCGAATAAATCTTGCGAATATTATTCGCAGCGGATTCGGATAGCGAATATTCGCTATTCGCAAACTACTTTTTAGCTCTCCCTTATAAAACGCTACTACAGAGTAATTCGCCGCAGGATTAGGCTAGATCTGTTCCTTCTGAGTTTAATCAATAATGATCTACTGCTTAACGATATACATCATCC